>LOEQ01003272.1:133566-145121 GCA_001685075.1 Bramus lutescens | reverse complement strand
TCCATCCCCCCCAGGTGTGCTCCATTCCCCCTGTGTGCACCATTCCCCTCCCCCGTGTGCTCCGTCCCCACCAGGTGTGCACCATTCCCCCCGTGTGCACCATTTTCCAGTGTGCATTCTGGAGACCTTCCCTCCCAGATGTTCACAGAATGTGTCCTTCATTTACTTTGGAGTAGTACTCACATAAAATGAAATTTCCCCCATTACTGGGCATTGAACCCAGGAGCTAGAACAAGAATCATGCTTTCAGGTATAGAGAAATCAACAGAATTCTATCAATTCTGTGCACAAGGAGACTGATCCCTATGGTCAGAGAGCAAATCATGACTGACTCTTAGGATTCGTATATATATTTAAATTTTTATTGCATTTATTTTGTGTATCTACATGTTTGGATGGAGGTGTGTACATGCCACTATGCAGACAACTATTTAGGCTTCTTCTACCATGTGGGTCCCAGGGATTAAATAAATTTAGTGCCTTTGCTCCCTGTGCCATCTTTCCAGACAGACAGATGGAACACACACACACACACGCACACACACACACACCAGTGTGGTCTTGAACTCACAGAAATCTTCCTGTTTCTGTCTCTTGAGTGCTGGAATTAAATATCACCATGCCTAGCAATTTCTAGTATTTTAAGTGGGAATTTAATAGTGAATGGCTTGATTTAGGACTCGTTCTTTCCTAACTTTTACAAAGATGATTTATTCGTGTGGTGTAGTGTATGCCCTTGTAGTTCCTGAGCCATCTCCCAGCTCTTCCCTAATTTCTGTGAGTCCCTCACCAGAATGCTTTGCCTAGGACTTGGTGTAGATACTGGACTTTCACTATTTGGTAATGTGAAATTAAGACCCAGTTCTGATCTAGAGTTGGGTGAGGCTCTGTTCCCTAACTGGCATGTGCCGTAGTATTAATGAGGGCAATTAAGGTGTAGAGTGGGCAGTTTTATTCTAGAATTCTATGAACTAAAGCCATGCCTATTAACTCAGTACTCACAAGGCTTAAGCTAGCCTGGGCTACATAGTAAGCCCTCTCCTTAAATAAATGAATGGAATATGCTAGACAGTTATCTCAGCAAACTGAAATTTGTCAACAGAGGGCTCTAGTGTGTACTGCCCAGTGTGGCGTTCACAGAGGGCTCTAGTGTGCACTGCCCAGTGTGGCATCACACAGAGGGCTGTAGTGTGCACTGCCCAGTGTGACGTCACACAGAGGGCTGTAGTGTGCACTGCCCAGTGTGACGTCACACAGAGCGCTGTAGTGTGCTCTGCCCAGTGTGGCGTTGCTCTGAGGACTGCCTACTGTGTATTCCCTTGCATTCTACTACAGAAGTGTTCGTTCCTACCTATGTGGGTTGCTGTCCCAGGTCCATCTATGGTCCATAACAGTGTGCTGAGGCAGTGTAAGCACCTGTAGTCCCAGTGGTGGGGAGGAGACAGGAGGATCCCCTGGGCTCACCGGCTAGGTAGCCTAATTGAATAGGCAAGCTCCAGAATCAGTGAGGGACCCTGTCTCAAAAAATAATGTGGAGAGTGATTGAGGAAGACACCTGATGTCAGCCTGGGGCCTGCATACCCACAAATACATGCACTGCACACATGCATACATGATTACACCAACACTTGTTGTCAACTGCCTGTACACCCACAAATACATGCACTGCACACATACGTGTGTGAGAACATCGACACACCCGTACTGCACACACAGTAACTAATTAGTGTCTTTCATGCCTCATGTGAGCTTTTGCAATCTGTGTGGAGATTCTCGGTAGATAAAAGCTTGCAGGTCCTCGTCTCCAATAGACAGAAAGGCCCTTGACTCCCACAGCAGCAGCGTTATGCTGACAGCAGAATGCCTCACTGTGGTAAAAGTTGTGTGGATGTTGTAAGATGTGCTGTGAGAAGGCCATTGTATTGCGCAGCTGCCTTGCTTTCTCTTATTGATAAATCTGTGTGGCTGCACTGGCTCATTGGCGTCTTCTGGTACGTGTTACTGGCACAGCCCAGCTTTTCAGAGGTATCTGATAGGAGGCTCTGCAGTGCTCTCAGACTGTGACAGGTGTCTAAAATTTCTGGAGGAACCAGATATTCAGTGCCGAGACACTTAGTCAAGCTGCAGCAATCTAAGAGCACCACAGCTATCAAATACTTTTGTAAAAAATTAGTAATTTCAGCTCGCCGCATTGACGTCAGTTCCACCTCTACAGTTAATTGTGAGGCACAGCTCCAGTTCGAGCTGAGCAAATTCACCACTGGGGAAAATCTTTGGAGATTACACTTGGCATTTCTGCTTCTCAGAAGAGATGTGTGAGGGCTGCAGAGAGAGCTCAGTTTTAAAATGCTTGCCAAATAGGCATGATGTCAAATCCCCAGACCCTACATATACAGGGTGGGCAAGGTATTGCCAGGGGACCCTCAGAACTGCCTGGCTACCAGGATCAGCCATATCAGCAAACTCTGGGTTTGATTGAGAGACCCTGTGTCAGTGAATCAGGTCAAAAAGCACATCCGGATGATTCCCACACACTTAAAAACATGCAGAAATACACCCTACACGTGGAAAGTGGCGGGTAGAGAGGAAGTATGAGTGTCCTATGGACATTGTGAGCACATGGGTTTGTGTTTATATGTGTGTAAATACAAGTATGTATGTACCTAAGTGTGTGTGTGCGTGCATTTGTGCACAGAGTACAGCCTCCGGTGTCATCCCTCAAGCACCTTTATTTTTTGAGACCTGGTCTCTCACTGGCCTGGGCTTAATGATCAGTCTAGGCAGGTTGGCTAATGAGCCTCAGGGACAGCCTGGCTCCAGCTCTCTAGTATTCGAATAGCGAAATACACCTTACCCACTGACTTTTGTTCGTGGGTTCTGAGGGCTGGAACCCAGCTCCTTATGCTTGCATGGCGAGCACTCTACTGATGGAGTCATCTCCCAGCCCCCAGGTGTCTCATATGTATCTCAGATTCCTTTTTATCTTTCCTTCTTCCCGGGAGGGGAGTTTCTTAATTAGCTGTGTGAACCTAGAATCTTGAGAAAAACAAGTATCTGAGAAATGAATGAAGCAAGGGGCCACCAAGAAACAGAGAATGAACAGTCAAGTCCAAGAGAGTGCGAGAGTTTGGATATTGTGACAGTCATAGAGATAGAGTTTAAGGTAAGGAGGTGGGAATCTTACTCCAGCAGACTGAAGGAGACGCCCTTTGGAAAGGGGCATCGTGGAGGATGGGTGTCGCCGAGTGCCAGGTGTGTCTGGACTGCAATCCCAGCCTTCCCCTGCTGTCAAACAACTTGTCTCAGCCTCACGTTCTGTTCTCCTTGTGTTTTGTTTCATTGCATTTAACTCGTGGTTCCCAGGGAGCCTCGGGGGCTGGATGGAGTTTGCTTGGTTATGAGTAGCGTTCGCTCTGTAATCGCTGCCCAGCAGAGGAATCAGACTGTGAGCTACTGCTTGCGACAAGTTGTGTTCCTTCCCTTAAAGAAGTTAAAGTGCATATTTATACTTTTTCTTCCTTTGGGTTTTTTGAGCTAGGGGGACTCTTTTGGCTCAGACTGACATTGAGACTCAAGATGCAAGCAAGGCTGACCTTGAATTTCTGATCTTCCTGCCTCCACCTCCCCAGACAGAGATCACAGTTGTGCACCTGGCAATATTCATATATCTTAATACACTATTTGGTTTTCATTGTTTTTCTTAAAATTCTGTAAGCGACATTGTGCCGGGCTTTTCTCTCCATGGTGTTTTTGTGACTTGTCTATGTTGTGTGTAATCGGACCACTGGCTTTTGTTGATATGTCATAACACTGTGTGGTACTGCCATCACCCACTCTGCCAGAGGCAGGTCTGTTGTGATTTATTTACATTTTGACACCTTCTGAACAGCGGCGCCCTGTTCTGGGGTGCAGGCACTAGAATATCTGCATCTGGGGCTTCTGCATCCAGAAATGGAAACAGATCGTCAGATTGAAAGATACCCATGCCATCCATGACATGGTAGATGCTGCCCAAGGGCTTCCAGGAGCTGGCCACCAGAGTCCGAGTGGAGGTTTGTAAACGGCTTTAACAGCTCCTGAAAGATTACAGGGGTGAAACTTTACCCACTTTAGTTTGCATTCCCCTAATTTTGGAAGAGTTTCATTTGGATATTGGTCACTGCAGTGCTCCCTGCTCGACCCCTCTCTGTGCACATGCCCTGTTCATTGGTGATTGGTTGTAGCATTGGATTTAAGGAGTTGCTTTTTAAAGTGTAGATGTGAGACTGGAGAGATGGCTCAGTGGTTAAGCACTTGCTTCCCTTACAGAGGTCTCAGGTTCAGCTCCCAGCATCATCATGACAGCTCTCAGCCATCAGTAACTCCAGTTCCAGAGATGGACCCAGGCACGCATGTGATGCATAAACCTAAATGCAGGCAATCATATGCATGGTACAAAAAATAAAAATAAAAATTCTTGATGCTGTCTTTTCCTTTCTTTGCTCGTTTTCCCTCCCCTCTCCCCCTCCTTCCTCCTGCTCTCTCTCTCTCTCCCCTTTTCCCCCTCTTATGTAGCCCAGGCTGACTTGGGCTCACTGTGTAGCTGAGGATGACTTTGAATTTATAATCCTCCTCCCTCTCTCAAGTCCTTCTTGAGTCTTCTAGGCTCATACCACCCTGATGGGCTCAAATCAACAATTTTCTCATTTTCCCTGGTGAGTCTCTGGGATTGTCTAGGCATGCCTTACAGTCTGCCTAGGTGTTCATGCTAAATTCTTTTGTTATAGAAGCTGTCCAGAATGCAATGATTATTGAATAAGAAGAAAAGATTAACATGAATGTGTGTACGTGATATGTTCTTCTTAATTGATTTTTTTTTTTAAGAAATTAGAGGGCTTGGATTGTGACGTGGCTCAAGGGTCATGTGTTTGCCTGTCATGTTCAAGGCCCTGGAGTCAGTCCCTGGGACCGGAACGGGGAGGGGGAGGGGTGTGAAAAGCCAATTTCTCTTTTTTAACAGCAGAGAAGTAAGGTGTGGAAGGTCAGCTTTGCTGTCATCTGCAGCGAGTTTGCAGCTTTCCTGACCGTCTGGGTTCATAGCTTAGGAAACTTCAGATGGCTTCTCCTATCCCCTTTCCAGCTGGAGCTGCTAGATGAGCCAGGCCAAGCCCTCTGATTTCACATGATAAACTGGGATCCTGCTCTATTCCCTTGTTAGTTCTAAAGGGAGGTCAGAACTGTGTTCAGATGCAGAGTCGTCTTGCAAAAGGCTTTACTTTGGTTCCTCGTTGGGGAGCTTGTAGTCCATGAGGAACTTTCCCAGTTTCTTTGACCTGTAAGAACATGGTTTGTGATGGTAAGACTGTAGCAGAACAAAACCCTCAGCTCCTCAGGCATCAGACAAAAGGCAAGAAAGAACAGGCCCACCCATGGACTGCAGACTTTTCAACAGTCTTCCCTCTCCATAGCAGCATCCAGGAATGAAGCTCTTCATATACAGACCCATCCCACAGTCCTGTACCATCCCCAGACTCACATCTGTCTCGCAACGCAAGCGTCANCCCAGTTTTAATTGTTCCAGCATCATTCAGAAGGCCAACTTCAAAGTATCCTCCAAGACTCAAGCAAATACAGTCTGTGGATGAGGTTCAGGGTTGGCATTCTTACTTCCAAAAAGAAGAGGAGGATAGTAAGGAACAATCAGCCCGGAGCAAGGCCAAATCCCAGTGGGGCTGACATAAATCCTAATGCTCCCTGTATGTCATCCCGGGCACACCATGGCTGTGGAGGGCTTTCTGCAGCTTTGCTGGTGGCAGCCTGTGTGGCTTCCATTATCATGCTGGCTATGCCTAATGTCGGTAGCTTTCCTTAGGCACTACACATTGTCTGGATCTTTGTCTTCCTGTATCTCCTTTTCAGCGTAAGCCTCACTCCCTCTTCTCCACCACATGTCACCCTACAAGGGGCTACATGATGGGACTGACCCCGCAGCATGCTGCATGGCCACCAGGCTCTCCTCTATAGTCTCGTGGCAGCCATCATGACCCGTAATACTTGGATTCTGCATGCCTGCAAAATCAGCTTCCTGTGAACAGTGCCAAGGTCAAGAGAGTTCGAGATGTACCTGTGATCACATGAGGGAAGGCTGTAGCACACCTCTCCCTCCCACCAGGGGAGAAACTTGGTTAGCCATTGATGGTATGGATCCAGTGAGTAAATTCAAAAGCTAAGCTGTTGGTTGAAAGTGAGGCCTTACTTGGTAGATTACATTGCTAATATCTGACTCCTCTTTGTGAACTCTAGTAAATCATTCTGACCTTCTCAGCATCACCAACAAGGCTTCTTGCCCAATACGGATATTGAACCTGAATATACTGTAGTCTACAGATCTCATTTTTAATATATGGGAAATGTAGAAAATAAGAAAATATGATAAACAAGCACCATAAGATGTGGATAGGGCATTGGGTATTTTTTTTCTTTTTTTTAATTAAGACTTTTTAATACACTTTTCTCATTTTGCATAGATACCCCCATTCCCACTCCCTCCGTCCTCCTGCCCCACCCTTCCCTCCGCCCCATCCCCCCATCCACTCCTCAGAAAGGACAAGGCTTCCCATGGGGAGTCAACAAAGTCTGACACTTCACTTCGAGGCAAGACCAAGATCCCCCTATATCTAGGCTGAATAAGGGATCCCTCCAAAGAGAATGTGCTCCTAGATGCCAGTTCAAGCCCTAGGGAATAAATCCTGGTCCCACTGCCAGTGGCCCCACAGACCGCCCAAGCCTCACAACTGTCCCCCACATCCAGAGGGCCTAGTTTGGTCCTATGCAAGCTCCCCCGCTATCAGTCCAGAGTCAGTGAGCTTCCACTAGCTCAGGTCAACTGTTTCTGTGGGTTTCACCATCATGGTCTTAACCCCTTTGCTCATATTATTGCTCCTCCCTCTCTTGGACTAGTCTCTGAGATCTCTGTATCTGCTTCCATCAGTTGCGGGTTGAAGATCAATTTGATTACAGGGGAAAGCCAGTTTAGGTGTCCTCTCCACTGCTGCTTAGAGTCTTAGTTGGGGTCATCCTTATGGATTCCTGGTAATTTCCTTAGTGGCATGTTTCTCGCTAGTCCCTTAATGACTCCCTCAATCAAGACATCTCTTTCCTTTCCCTCACTGTTCTTTCCCCTTCTTAAGCATCCTGTTCCCTCATGTTCTCCTCTTCCCTCTTTCTCCCCTCCCCCTCCTCTTCCACCCTCCCACCTAATTTTCTCAGGAGGTCTTGTCTGCTTCCCCTTCCCAGGAGGATCGATGTATGTCTTCTTGTTACCTAGCTTCTCCGGGTTCATGGGCATGGTGTATTGTAAAGTTACAGTTTCTCTTCCTGACATAGTAATCTTGCCTTTTGCCATGGTGACTTCTCTAACTCTTAAGAGTAAATTTTATTTATTTCTTACTCAAATTAGTTTATTTACTGGAGAGCAAAGTGTCTTAGGTGCTGATGCCGGGTAAAGAATAAAGCAGAGAACTAGAGAAAGGCCCTGCTTTGAGTTAGTGCATTGTATTGAGCAGAAACAGACCACAAATAACTAAACACATGCTGAGTAATGTTGGAAATAAGGCAAGGCAAAAGGTCTTGCGAGTGAAAGTGGTGTGTGCCATGTGGTGACATTTGAGCGGGCGAGGGGAACCTGCAATGAAAACATCCGGAGCAGGAGCATTCCAGAGAGAGAAGCAGTTGGAAGGCACCAAGGCTCACTGGGTGTCATCAGGGAGCAGCAAGAGCTTTTCAGGAGCTGGGGAAAGAGGTCAGGGGTGTATGTAGGGTGTGTGTGGATATGAGAGAGAGATTGAGCACTGCTGCCTAGCCTCTGAAGGTCAAGGTCAAGAGTTCAGTGTTAGCGGCTGGGAGAAAGCTGCATTGGTAAAGTGCTTGCCTTGTAAACATGAGATCTGAGTTAATTTCCAGGACCTATTTAAAAAAGAAAAAAAAAGCCTGGCCTGGTAGTGCACTTCTAATCCCAATGCTGGAATGGAGTTGTCAAACTTTCTTTGGACCACCAGCTCTGCAGAGACTTCTTACTAATTATGAAAGCTTGGCCTTAGCTTAGGCTTGTTTCCAACTAGCTCTTAAAACTTCAATTAGCTGGGCAGTGGTAGCACATGCCTTTAATCTCAGCACTTGGGAGCCAGAGGCAGGCAGATCTCTGTGAGTTCGAGGCCAGCCTGATCTACAGAGCAAGTTCCAGGACAGCCAAGGCTACACATTTAAACCCTATCTTTAAAAACAAAACAAAAAAAAATAAACAAAAACTTAGATGAGCCCATTTATGTTGCTGTGTTAATCTACATTCTGCCGTGTGGCTCATTACTGCTCCTCAGTACAGTATGTCCCACTTCCTCCATGTCTGGCTGGCAAATCCTGCCTCTCTTCTTCCCAGAGTTTCTACCTCTTCCTGGAAGTCCCGTCTAGCCTCTCCTGCCTAGCTATTGGCCATTCAGCTCTTTATTAAGCCAATCAGAAGGTGCCTTGGCAGAGACATATCTTCACAGTGTACAAAAAGCTTATCCCACAACACTGGGAAGGCAGAGGCATGCAGACCTCTGGTGCTGATAGGCTGCCAGTCTGGCCAGCTTGGTGAGCTCCAGGCTAGTATGAGAGACCCTGTCTCAAAAGATGGTGGACAAGGCATAGGAAGTGATACCCCAGTGTGCTAGATAGCTTTATGTCAATTTGACACCAGCTAAAGTCACCTGAAAGGAGGGAACGTAAATTGAGAAGATGCCTCCATAAGATCTGACGGTAAGTGAGCTTGTAGGGTATTTTCTTGATTGGTGATTGATTAAGGAGGACGCAGCCCATTGTGGGTGGAGCCATCCCTGGGTTCTATAAGAAAGCACATTGAGCAAGCCATGAAGAGCAATACAGTACACAGCACCCTTCCATGGTCTCTCATCAGTTCCTGCCTCCAGGTTTCTGCCCTGTTTGAGTTCCTTCAATGATGAAAAATGATGTGGGGGTGTAAGCCAAGTTAGCCTCCCCTCCCTGCAGGTTACTTTGGTAATGGTGTTGTATCTTTGGCTTTCACAAGAGCTCTTGTGTGTGTGTGTGTGTGTGTGTGTGTGTGCTCGCATGCACACATGCATGTATGCACAAAGAGAGAGAGAGAGAGAGAGAGAGAGAATTCAGCTTTGAGAGTGGAAGACACACTGCAGGATTTAACACAGAAGGACTTACCTTCTGAGAGTGCGTGCTCTAGACATGAGCAGGAAAACAGGTCAGGTGAGAGAGGATGGTGACTTGACCAGATTAATAGCAGTAGAGGCCCACAGACTGCATCAGCTCCTGGGAGAGTGGACAGGATTGCTAATGGAATAGACAGGAAGTTCTGAGGGAAGTGGAAATGAATGATTCCAAGGATTTTTTAAAGCTCAAATAATTACAGCAATAGAATTACCACTGACTGAAATACAGGGGAATCAGGGTATGTTGGAGATCAGCTTTGAAATATTAAGTTTGAGTTGCATGTAAAGCCATCTAAGTTGGGTATGGTGGCCCACACCTATTCTATTGCTGTGAAGAGACACCATGACCAAGGCAACTTATACAAGAAAGCATTTAATTGGGGGCTTGCTTACTGTTTCAGAGGGTGAATCTGTGACCATCATGGTGGGAAGTATGGCAGCAGGCAGGTTGGCCTGGTGCTGGAGTGGTAGCTGGGAGCTCAGCTCCTGATCCATTAACTGGAGGCAGAGAACAGAGACATGGGCTTTTGAAACCTCAAAGTCCACCACCAGTGACACACCTCCTCCAACAAAGCCACACCCACTCCAACAAGGCCATGCCTCCTAATCCTTCCTAAAGGATTCCACCAACTGAGGACCAAGCATTCAGATATATGAGCCATGGGGCCATTCTCATCCCGGCCACCACATCTGTTATTCTAGCACTTGGGAGGTGGAAGCAGAAGGATCCATTCAAACCAGCTTCAGGCTGGCCGTGGTGTATGCCTTTATCTTGGGAGGTGGCAGAGTCAGGTGATTCTCTGAGATGGAGGCCAACCTAATCTACATAGTGAGACCCTGTCTTAAAAACAAACAAGTACAGAAAAAAGTCACAAGCCAGCCTCTCTATGGACCTGTCTGCTATCATATCAGTTCCTGTGCTTTGGTCTTAAGTACCCCATCTCAAGATCTCGCCCTCATCTTCTGATCATCGTCCACCTAAAATAAGTGATAGAAAGACCAACTCTCTGTATATGGTGGGGTTTTGTGGCACCAGATGTATAACATGGGGACTGGCTGCTCTGAGGTATGGTGGAGGAGAAGATTTCTATTGTAGACATGAAGAAAAGCACAGCCAGAGGCAACTGAAAGAGTCCAGAGCAAGGAGAGAAAGTAGTGCACTGAACATGGCCAGTAGACTGAACCGAGAGAGGAGAGAGGGGAGGAGGGAGCGAGAGAGGAAGAAAAGAGAAGGAAGAGGAGAAGGCCAAGAGAGAGGGGTCAAAGGACCAAGGTTATATAGGATGGAGGAGCTGGGGGAAGGGAAGCCCATGCACTGGTGAAGCTTAGGGTAGGGGCGGGGTGAGAAGAGCTGAGAAGCGCCATGGATAATTGTAATGCTGAAAAAGACCTGAGGCCAGCATGTATGCATCTGAAGATGCTGGGATACGAAAAGGGAAAGGGGAAAAGAAAAGAGGAGACAGGAAAGAGGAATATCTATCTAAGCTGGAAACAAAGAGCATTGCTCACTCTGCTGTGTCTGGAGCTGGTGTAGGCTCTTGGGGGAGCTGGCTACATTCGAATGGCTTAACGTGGGCTATTCCTTTGCAGAAATTCCTGAATATTCCTTTGTGGGCACATATGTATGCAGATTCCCCTTCATAAAGAATTTATTTCTGAACATTCCTTCATCGGTATGCATGTGTGTGGACAAGTGCCTCCTTCAGAGAAGGTTTGGCAGAAAGGACTCCATGTTGGCCTTGACAACTTTCATTTCATTCTCCTGCATAAAATCGCTTTGTAAATGATCTAGATGCTTATTTATTAAGCAATTTTAAGTTCTAATAGTAGTGCTTGTCTCATTTACTTTTGGAAGGACTAAAAAGTTATGTTTTCATGCTTTACATGCAGATTAAAAACAGAAATTAATTGACACCCCCCCCCTCCTTAGTTCTTCACGTGGGACGCCTGAGGGAAACGGTCACGAAGGATGAGTGAGCTGGAACAGTTGAGGCAGGAAGCTGAGCAGTTGCGGAATCAGATCCAGGTAGGAACCTGTGCCCCTTTGAAGCCTCACCACTTAGCTTCCTTTATACAGTTTAGTTTACTGTCAGCACATATTAAATCATTCACGAGGCTAGAAGTGGCTGGCCTGAGCTAGCTGCAACCTCAGCACTCAGGAGGTGGAGACAGGAGGGTCTGGAGTTCAAGGTCAGCCTTTGTTACTTAGCGAGCTCAAAAGTCAGCTTGGGTGAGGCAAGACCCTGGACACAATATGGAATGGTTAATGTGTTTTCATCATGTTTCTAAAGAACTCTCCCCCAGATCAACCACCCATGCTGGCAAATGACACCTGCC
>LOEQ01003272.1:101806-114827 GCA_001685075.1 Bramus lutescens | reverse complement strand
CTGCAGGCATACACAGACAGAATACTGTATACATAATAAATAAATAAATATTTTCTTAAAAAAAGAGGAACTAGAGAATGACCGAGGAAAACACCTGATGACTTCTGGCGTCATGCTGTGCACTCCCGTCATCCTGTGCACTCCCGTACAAACCCCTACAAACGTGTAAGGAATGAAAGAAAGCAGGGTGTGGTGGCACATGCCTGGAATCTCAGTGCTCAGGAGGTAGAAGCAGGAGGATCAGAAGTTCAAGGCCATCCTCAGCTACTCAGTGATTTAAGGTCAGCATGGGATATAGAAAATCCTGTCTCAGAAACACCATCAAAGAAATATAAGTGAGGCTTAAACAAACCTGACTCTATGAAGCCTTAACACGCTGCGGAGTCACATTTGAGCAAATAAAACCAATGTACAGACATTTTGTTTCTACACAGTAAGAAATCGGTGTCACTGAAACGGAAAGAAGCAAAATTAGACTCTAAGCCTGCCCCACCTCATGTCCCCGGTTCTCCGTCTCCATGGTCTCCACAAGCATCTATTACGGTGTAGACCAATCTCACACCTCCAACGCCAGCCTCTCTGCCTCCATTGTTTTTACGTTGTCTTTTTTTTTTTCTTTTTAGTTCTTCCCAAGTGGCTATGCCTTTGCCACGGGCTCCGATGATGCCACCTGCCGGCTCTTTGACCTCCGTGCAGACCAAGAGCTACTGCTGTATTCTCATGACAACATCATCTGCGGGATCACGTCTGTGGCTTTCTCCAAGAGCGGGCGCCTTCTGCTAGCCGGCTATGATGACTTCAACTGCAGCGTGTGGGACGCGCTGAAAGGAGGCCGGGCAGGTCAGTGATGTGGCCAAGGCAGGCTCTGTTTCTGGAAGCCTGAAGAGGCTCCCACACACTGAGGCTGGCTGGGCATCCGGGAGCTGTCAGAGCAGCAGCTGGGCGGCTCTCCTTTGTATCTTTATTACCTTTGATGGTAGCTGGAGGAGCACTTACCCTATTGAAGAATGAGCAGTAAATATAAATTGGTGCCTTCTTGCACGAATCAGTTTTCTTTTTCTTACATCCTGATTGGTTTGCTTATTTATTATTCTGAGACAAATCCTTATGCTTGGAAGTCACTAAAAAGCCCAGGCTGGCCTTGAGCTCAGTTACCCTCCCTCAGCCTTCCAAATGCTGGGATTGCTGGTGAATGTCACCATCATACCCTGCTAAGCTGTCACTTGGGGCTAAACCATTGCTCTCTAACCTGACAAGAAGCATGGTTTCTGCTGTGGCTCATGCTCTTGATACTGAAGATATATAGGCAGACGGTCTTCCAGGCCTGAACAGGAGCCCTCCCATTAAAAGCCAACATAGCAACCATACTGGAACTGGGATTAAATGGAGTAATTTTTAATGTTAACTGAAATAATTTAAAATTATACTCCAGAAGCTAGGTGTTGGTGGTGCATGCCTTTAATCCCAGCACTCGGAGGCGATGCAGGTGAATCTCTGTGAGTTCAAGGCCAGCCTGGTCTACAAGAGCTAGTTCCAGGACAGCTAGGAGTGTTACACAGAGAAACCCTGTCTTGGAAAATCAACCAACCAACCAAACAAACAAATATATGGGGTGTGTGTGTGAATGTATGTATGTATGTATGTATGTATACTCCAGGAATCAAATGGCTATGTGTACTTTGTTACTATAACACAGCAAACATATTTTCTGCACCCCAAGATAAACTGGTAGGGTGCAGTGGTGTACACCTGTAATCCTAACACTCAGGAGACACACAGGAGGATCATAAGTTTGAGGCCAGCCTGGGCTACACATCAAGACCCCCATCTCAGAAAAAAGCTTGAAATAGCATGCCTGTGTTACTGCCAACTTTCTCTTTTTCCACATATCCCTGTCCCCTGAAACTCCCCCCTGTGCTCCCCACCACTGTCTGGCTGACTCAAGAGGAAAGCTGGGATCACAGTTTAACAATTCAATTCTAATCTCCATTCTCACCAATCAAATGTTTCTTTCTCCTAGTCAGGAGATAGGTTAGTGGCTGAATCACTAGTCTTAAGCTGGCATCATAGAAGAGCAGATGGGAGGGGTGTCACCCCTTATGGTCCACTTGTTAATGCAGTTCTGTTTTGACACACTTGCCCCCACTTAGTCCCAGGGATCCCCATTTCCACTACTGTGGACCTTGTGGCTTACAGCTCTGTTGCTGTCTTGTGCCTCTTTTGCTCAATCCCCACCTTTAGAACCCCTCAAAGTTGTTGGACACACAGGCTCTCAGCTCTCACAGGAATTATCTTCTGAAGTCAGTTAACAAATCAGAGTTCAGAGTTTGTGCCTTCCAAGTAGATTTTTGTAAATAACATGTTGCCCAATGCCAGCGACTCCATAAATGGGGAATTCTGTGTTTGGCCATTACCTCAATCTGCTAGTATCCAACAACTCATTTCTAACATGCTTGAGTTCCTGGTTTGCTTTGCTCATAGCTGTCTTCATGGCTGGCTTAGTACAGTGTCTCACTTTGAAGCCAATCCAGACTTGGGAGCCCTTCTCTTCCCTGTCCTTTCCGGGTGACTGGAGAGGCCACCTCTGTGCTTTCTTCTTACTTGGTATTCCAACACCATGATGGTAAAGTTGCCATCCATACACCGCCAGACTGGAAACGCTACAGGGAAGACACTTCTGAGAATGAAAATATGTTTAAAGAGAGATGGTGGCTCTGACATTGCATTTGAACCTGAGTCCCTGACGGCTTAGTGATTAGGAGGGCTGATAGGTGAGGCAGCTCTGAGGGAGCCAGCGACTGTTCACGCATTCTTTGACTTAAAATAATGAGAGGATAGTCTCATTTTCATTTGAATAGTTGCATTTTCACTCAAATCTTGAGAATTGTTCATTTTGTCCTGTGCAGTAAAAGGTGAGTCTCAGGTCACTGCAGCGAACAGAACGTAATGAGCTCGATGTCTTCATCAGGTTAAAATGAGTTTGTGTTTGGTGAAGAACAGAAAGAACGAAATGAATGGTTTGGGGTCTACTTTGGAGATAGGATGGAAGGCAACTGTCCTTGTTGGAAAAGTACACTGCATAGAACTTCCATTTAAAAATGTGTTTTTATTGAAAGTAGCACAGCTCAGTAGCAGAATTGGAATATCATGAACTTACTGGAGATGTGGAATTTGTTTTTACATGTTTTCCTAGGCAGAAAAATTACAAAACTCCTGGGTACAATGGCACACGCTTGTTATCTCAGCACTTGGGAGGTAGATGGAGGAGGATTGGGAAGATTATCTTTGGCTGGATCACAAATTCAGGATCAGTCTGGACTACATGAGACCCCTTTTTAAAGATAATGACTTTTCAAAAATTAGAAACACAAATTGATGTTTTTGTGTTAAAAAAAATTTCACGTAACCCACGGTGTGTTGTACCGTGCCTGACTTTCCCTGATGGCTGTGTCCCCAGGATGCCTGTTCATTTTCTAATCACCATCTGCATTGTAATGCACAACTTTTGCAGTTCTGAAACTCCAGTTTTAACTCTGTATTGACCTCTCTTTGTAGGTGTCCTTGCTGGTCATGACAACCGTGTTAGCTGCTTAGGTGTGACTGATGACGGCATGGCTGTGGCCACCGGCTCCTGGGACAGTTTTCTTAGAATCTGGAATTAACGGTGTCCTATGTTCTGTTCTCCAATGGCTATCTGGAGAAATCCATGCTACAGCCTATAGCTGTGAGAAGAAACTCTACCTTCTATTTGCGGATGAAGATTTTTCTATTGAGATGACTACATACAAAAGAAAGCATCTTTGAATAAAGTACAGCCAAATGGTGGTCAGAGACAGTCAAGACTAAGGTCCCTTGCTGAGGGCAAAGGGCCTGGGTATTGAGCAGTTGTGTTGACATTAAGCCCGACAGATTCCTGCTTGTGCTGGTCCTTTTTCTGTAGATTAGAATGCACATTCTGTAGCAGGTGACTGTTGTGTTTGCATTTTGTTAGGGACTCCCTTTGAACTATGTATATATGAGAAACATCACATTTTTGAAGTATTGTCATGGGAGAGCCAGGACCCGTAATAGGCAGAAGTGATATTGTAGATATGTGTGCTGTCTGGAGGAGTCCCCTTGGGCTCTGACGTTGCATTTGAGGAGAGCTGATAGGTGAGGCAGCTCTGCAGAAGCCGGTGGCTGTTCATGCATTGTTTGCCATACTAGGGGTCTAAGTAAGTGCTCCTTTTGAGTCATTTGAGGGGACAGGTGATGTGAAGGTCAGGGGATAAAAATTTCACCGACATAGGGGGGCACACTGAAATGTCATTGCAATTTATTATATTATAACCAGTAGACATTGGCATGTATGTTAATTTTTGGTATTCTAAAAGGCTGAGCCCTTTGAACCTTTAGATCTTGCTGTTAATTTCACATTCTGAAACCAAGTTTGTAGAAGGTACTAGTATTTCAGAAGTTTGACAAAACCTGACTTGCCCCTGCTTCTGAAGACTCCTGTCCAGTATTCTCTGAATGGGTAGGAAACAGTAGCTCACCTTTAACATTTCTGAGAAATGTAAACTCATCCACTCAACTGGCACTAACATATAAGATGGCTTTATGAATTCTGTGTAATGTAAGATCTGAATTGGTATAAATTATCTGCACCCTTGAACTTTTGCTCTTCTATTTTGGTGGTGCTGCAGAAGGAATCTAGGGCCTTGTGTCCACCGGGCTTGCGCTGCACCCCTGGCTCCTCAGATGGAAGCAAGCGTTCTGCTGCCACGCAGTAATTCCTCCAGAGCACGACATACCTGTTCCTATGTAGCTTGCAGCTGAGTGTCCAGAGCTGGCCCCTAGAGCCTAAAGCATTGTTTCAGAGGGCCCGCTCACAGCAGGCTGTCCAACTGCTCTGGCTGTCCTGCCTCTCCTCTTGATTTCTCCTACAAACTTAAATGACTGACAATAGCAGACTGTTACCTCTTGCTGGGTGCTGCCTTCATGGGTTACCTGGATGTATACAAAACATTGTATGAAACTCAGTAACATGTATGTTGCTGTTTAATAGTTTGTTAAAGTTGATCACCTGTAACTGTAACTTTAACACTTCCAAACTGGAGTTCTCATCCTTATACTGTGACTGTGCCCATGTATCTGTCTGCTGTGATGAAATCAGCATCAGCTTTATTAAGGTCAGCTGCGCTTCACGTACTACAGTGGACAGAGCCTCCTCCCACACAGCTCCAGGGTTGGACCTGAGTGGGGCAGAACGGGAATGAAAAGCGGACAGACACAGGAGAGCTGGGGCCATGGAAGAAACTGCAGCCCCCGGGAAGTGAGTTTGTTACATGGAACGGCCCAGAGTTGGTGCTGCTGCCTACAGATGAACAAGAAGGCAGCCTTTACGGTATGCAGCTGGACCAAGGAGACAGGGTTAGCTCATCCAGGTGAGGGTGCTATGGCAGACACAGCCCATCAACACTCATACTCAAGCCATTCTCCCGCGCGTCTGAAGCAAGGGTCCTTGCCACAGCAGCACCCTTGTCACAGCACACATTCATTCACTCAGGGCTTCCTTTGCTCCCAACAGCAGAGAGGTGAACTGAGATACAGTATTGAAGAGAAACAGACCATCGATGGCAGGTTTGACTGTGTACCTTAATCCTTATTCTGGGACCCCTTTGCTCTTGCCTATTTGTGAAATAGGGAGTTACTTTATGAAGCATACCTCTCTGAAATAGGGCACAATTTACTTAAAAGGGAAGAATAAAAAAAGACAGTGCTGGGCTGGAATCTAGCCCTCCTTGTATGTGTGCTGCCCAGAAGGCGCTCTACCTCTGGGCTGCACCTGCAGCCTGCCCCACCCAAGCCAGAGTTGAGGCACATTAGAGGATCACAGTCATTTCCCCAAAAGGGTGTTTCCAAGACTGCTGTGTAACTCATAACTCATCCAAAACTCTGTTCAAAACAGCACTTCTAAGTTGTATTTTAAAACAGGGCTAAAGGATTTAATCTGTGGTAAAGTGCTTGAAGCACAGGGCCCTGGGTTCAGTCCTCAGCTGTGTGTCAGTCAAAAGTCATACTGAAGAATTCTATGGCCCTAAATATTTTAAAATGGAATTCAGGGCAGGAGAGTTGGCTAAGCAGATAAGAGCACTTGTTAGTCTTGCAAAGAACCTGGGTTCAATTCCCAGCAACCATGTGGCAGCTCACAACCACCTGTAGCTCCAGTCTCAGGGAATGCGACCCCCTTGGGCACAAGGCAAAACATGTGTACACATACATCTGTTTATAAAAGGGGGTGTGCTTTCATATTATTAAAAGTTTGTGTAGAACAGAATTTAAAGATTTCCCTTACAATGTAGCTGGAGAATAACCATGATGAACATATGGCTCACTGCACACAGAGCCAATGTTTGGCACAGACAGTAGTGACCTTAGTCAAGCCTTTAGGGTTTCTCTGCAGTTTGTTGTGGCTAAATACACTGGCTTGCCTGAGACTTCCCGAAATTAGCCTATATAATGTGCCTTAGCAGGTTGATGCTTAGCATGCAAAACATCAAACAAAAGTCGTCTTTGAGACCGGCAAGATTTTTAACATTTTGCTGTGGCTTCTGCCTTGGCCTCTAGCTGAGTCCACAAGCATCTTTTCCCCAAGAGTATTATAAAGGCACATGATCTTTTCTAAAACATTGTAACCACCATGTAGTTGAATGAATGCCTCAAAGTGCTGTTCGGCAAGGACAGCTCTCTCTACCTTGAGATGAGCAAGTTCATTTTTGGTAGCTGTGCTCCAGGTCCCTAACTAGCTTGGACTTAGTTGTGATACACATATACTGTATTGAATTCCAAATTCATAAAAGCAGTGAGTGTTGGGCTCTGGTCCTTCAAGTCTAGTCAGTGGCTGTCATTTTAATTTAGACTTGGCAAGCTGATTGATGATGTAAGGAACTTGAATCTATTACATGACTTAGTGCAGTCCTGTAACCCTTCACCTGGGGGATTGCATGTGAAGGACCACAGAGTAGAGGCCAGTCAGCCAGGGCAGTCGGAAACCTTATTTATCCCAGGGACTGGAGAGATGGCTCTTCTCATAGAGGACATGAGTATAGTTCCCAGTTCAGGTGGCTAACAACTGCCTGTAACTTCAAGGGACCCAAAGCCCTCTTCTGGCCTTCTCAGGCCCCCGCACACACAACGTAATTTAAAATAAATCCCCCTTTAAAGAAAAAGAAACCCTATCTTAAAAAAAAAACATGAAAATGACCATTCTATTGTTGAAAGTACTCTCCAATCCCATTGATGACTCAGGTTTTGTTGAAAGTACTCTCCAATCCCATTGAAGACTCAGGTTTTGTTGAAAGTACTCTCCAGTCCCATTGAAGACTCAGGTTTTGTTGAAAGTACTCTCCAGTCCCATTGAAGACTTAGGTTTTCTTGAAAGTACTCTCCAGTCCCATTGAAGACTTAGGTTTTGTTGAAAGTACACTTCAATGGTTTTGTTGAAAGTACACTTCAGTCCCATTGAAGACTTAGGTTTTGTTGAAAGTACTCTCCAATCCCATTGATGACTTAGGTTTAGGAGTAAAACTAAGACTTTGTTTTAGAAGTCAAACTATTCAGGGAAATTAAGTGGGTATGAACGTCTTGGATTTTGAGTCATAATGCACGTTCTTGTATTAACTAGCCTAGAAAAACTGAATAAGCAGATCCCAGATGGACCCTGCCATCATTTAAATACAGAACATTCCTTTAGACTCCGCAGATCAGACATGGCTTGTATTGTGTTTGTTCTCTGGCCACTGTGGAAAGCGTGATTTAAAATGATGTCTTAGCTCATCCTCAGGTGAGCTGGTTTTACCAAGATGATCTTAAATTGATCCTGTGGACCGTGAGGCGCACAGCCGGCTCACTTCTGCTGTTCACTGCTTACAATAGGCGCTCATGGGATGTCTGAGTCAGCACTGTTAGCCACAGGCAGATGGAACATCTTGTATTTAGGAAATATTTTCCATGTTTATAGTTTTCTAAGAGTTTTTTTTTCTTAAACCCAATGGCTGATTTTGTAAAACAGGTGTACTAATGTAGCATTATGAAGAAAAAAACCTATATGAACTGTATCCAACAAAATCTTCCATAGCATAGTCTGTTAACTCGGACTTGCATGATACAGCTGTAGGCTGTCCCAGCCCTTCTGTCTATACAATGGTGCTCTAACCCTATCATTCTCTCCTCGAAGAGGCTTCTCTTTGAACATAGCATCGTCTCACCAAAGCCATGAGATAGCATAAATGTGTCTTGAAGCAGATTTGAGAATTTTTCTATAAGGCACCTTGGAAATGTCCTCAAATATTTTCAACACAGGAAGCCAGCTGACTATGAATGTCAGCCATATGTCTAAAGCTTTCCCATACAAGCAGAGGACCTGTGCCAGGATCCAACAGTGTTGAGATAGAACAATGATCCCCTTATTTGTACAGTAGCTTGTGCTGTTGTAGTGAGCTGTACTATACTCTGTAATCAATAAAGTGTTTTTCACTGTCTTTCATTGTACCATGTTTTAAGTCAAATTTTAGTGAGATTTTTTAAAATTAAGTCCCAGAATTAATTCAGGTTCAGTACTTCCATAGTTAACTCTACTTCCTTTGTTTAAATGCTGTTTTTGTTGCTGCTGTTGTTTTTTAATAAGAAAGGAAGTAAGGGAGAGGATGGCGTATCACTGACCCAACGCTAGCTTTTAGTTTATTATTAAAGCCACCAATTTCTCATTCACAGATAGGTCATTCCTTCCCTTGTGGAGCACAAGAGCAGGTCTGTCTGTAATTCTAGTAGTTGGGAGACAGACACAGGAAGATCTCAAGTTTGAGGCCAGCTTGGACTACATGTAAGACCCTGGCTCAAAAGAAACAACATCCATGCTTCCCCTGTAGCTCACTTGGGGTAATTTAGTTCCATTTTTTAAACTGAAAAAAAAAATCTAGTCAATGTTTATAACTCATTACAATTTTAAGACTAATGAAAGAGTTTGAATTAGTTACCAAGACAAACATAAAACATTAGAGTCAGGCATGACACACGCCTTTAATTCCAACATTTGGGAGGCAGAGGCAGGTATATTTCTGAGTTTGAGACCAGTCTGGTCTACAGATCAAGTTCCAGGACGGCCAGGGCTACACAGAGAAACCCTGTGTCGAAAACACCACCAACAGAAAAGGTTTGTATTCTACCTGTTTAGGGAGTCCTGCTGGCTCAGTACTTACATGTTGCATATGGAAAACCTCTCGAACTGCTACTCACAGTAGCAAACCAGGGATCTCTCTCTCTGTGACTGGCCAAAGAACTAAATGGCAGTGGTGCAGTAATCGGGGCTTCGGGTGTGAGAAAGACTTATATGACTATCATGAGAATGACTGGGAATAGAAAATGAAAAGTCACTAACAGAGATAAATGCTACATTTATCAACTAACGGCAAAAAGGTTTATTTTCATCTTGCAAGCTTGCATACTTATAAAAATGTCTTATAAAAAGTTAAAGATCATATAAAGTTTATAAAACTGTAAACATACACAGTAAATCATCAAGTATGTGTGCAGTAACTGAGCAGTAACAGTCATGATTACATTCTGTGTAATGCATGAGTCCAGCCACAGATGCACTCTAGTCTGGTAGAAAAGCTGGCTTCCAGCAGTTAAACACTCTTTTTCTCAACAGCCACGACTTCATCAGCTGGGAACTGCACTCCTATCTAGTGATGGAAAGCATTGTGAACTACGAACACTCGTTCCTAGATTTCAGAGTACACTGGGACCACCTGCAGGGCTTCTTGAAGCTTGCTTCAGACTCCAAACTTGATATTCTACAACTCCGTGTTGAGCTTGAGAACCTGCACTTACAAGTTTCAAAGTAATGTTGATAACCCAGTGATCAAACCCAGAGAACTACACTGAAGCATGCTAATTATGTGGCCAGAAGTTAAAGACCTCGGTGTAACTTTGTAACTTAGGTTAGCAGACCTTGATTTCAGATAAGTTTATCATGTAATTTTCACCTAATCCCACTTGGTTACCATTTGGGGGGTGAAATATCAGCAATAAAAGCAAAATGTAGTCATATGTGTTTAAATTTGAATACTGCAGCCCCAAACCCAATTTTCCTAAAGCGTAAGTAATTCTGAAGCTTTTTGATGGTCTAAATAATGGTATAAAATATTGTAACATTCTTTAAAATTTTAAAAATAAGAGTGTACCTATGGTACAAGCACAGCTTTAATCCCATCACTTAGGAGGTGGATCTCTGTGAATTCAAGGACAACCCAATGGATTGCACTGTCCCCTGGATGGCACAGCTGGCATCTAGAAAATACTCCTAGGTTAGCACTTTATTTTCATAGTTGGGTCAGAGAAGCAACCTTCCTTGCCATTTAAAAGTATTTCCATAGACACTGTCAACCAGCCTCTAACACAGAGGCACACACAATACTTGAACCATAAACATTTCACTAACACGGTGATTTTTGTGGTTGTTTTTTTCAAGATGGTTTCTTTGTATAGTAGTCCTGGCTGTCCTGGAACTCACTTTGTAGACCAGGCTGGCCTAGAATTCACTGAGATCCACTTGTTTCTACCTCCTGAGTGCTGGGTGGGATGCCACCATTGCCCAGCAAGAGTGATAATTTTTAATGGGGGTCCAAGGAAATTCATGTAATTAAAGTCAAAGCTTCTAGTGGGGACAAGCCCAGTGTGTCAGTGAGATTCCTCCCAAGGATCCATTTGTCACAGTCATGTCACCATATGCCACGTACACCTCCTGTGCCCCATGCTAGCCATCCCTTCTGACCGTCCACCTCATGTTTAGGCAGAAGACCTCTCCTTGTTGGACTCAAGGCTGGAAATGTTAGAGACAGAGAAGAAGACCAGAGCCAGATACTTCACGAGTGACTATAATGACAGGCCTTCTTACGATTTCACATGAGTTTTAATGAGGATAAAACTGTGTAGTAATGGTTACATCCTTGCTGTGAGGGTGAAACCCAGGAGCAGCCCACACTCCCTGGTGTGAACAAATCATCTGATAAAGAAATTCTGTATTCTCATTAAGGACTGCATCAAGAGCTAGTGAAGGAAGATGAAAAGATCTCTAACTCCTGGATGCCAGGAAGCAGTTACTCAGAATCAAAGACAGAAAGCCCTGGTTAAGAGTCGCAGGACCCCTCAGAGGCTGCACAGCTGGTTCCACTGACTCTAAAGGACTCCATCATTTAACCCAACAGTTCAGTCTTTAAGCTACAGCTAATGATGTTATTGCGACACTTCAAAAAGTGTGCCCTCCCTCAAGACAGGTCACTACCACAGTCTCTGCAAGGCATCAGTACTCAGAGTAGTAATTCATACTGAGGTCATTTCATAAAAATAGTTCTCCCCTTCTTCCAAGTCCGCTTCCTCCAATGCGATCAGCACAGCAGCCTTTGTTAAGATTCTTCATTGCTTGAATGCAGAAATTGCTTCGAAAAATTCTCCAGCTCACTTTCAAGTTGAACAGCTTTATTTCTAGTTAAGACAATGAATACACCTAATTATCCTAACAGTCAATGAGAAAAATACATTCTATCCAAACTGAGAAACAGCCCTCTAAGCAGCTGTGGCCATCCTTATTGAAACTCATACATGACTGTTACCACGTGGCTCCTGCCATGCTCACAGTGAACACCTCAAAGTCTAGAGCAATAATAAGGTGTGGACTTCAGTATCAAAACAGCCTAACAGAGAGCTTAAACAGGAGTCACATCTTACATCACGGTCATAACTGTAAAGTGTAAAGTACTGAATGACTCACACGCTACATGCAAAGAAACTGGCAAGGAACACATTAGAACTATACTTGATGTAATAAACTATGAGAGGAAGCCCTGACTGAACTGCCAGATACAGATGTACGCAGCATATTTGCATACCATGCTATAGGGCATGTACTCACAAAGAAGGGACCAACCTCCAATCTGCAAACTCTAGCTTTGATGCAGAAGCTATACGCTGTGTGATCCCTGAATCAGCAATGTTGCTCAGGTGGTGCACAACAATACGCCCAGACATGCTGGCAAGGGAGTGAAAATAACAACTGCCAAGTTAGACCTGATGGTGACACTTCCATTACTGTCTCCCAAAGGATCCATAATAAATCATAACAAAGCAGAAGTCCAATTTATCAGGACACTTGTAGATTCACTGCTTCAAAGCAAGTGTCCTTAATCCTCAGAAAGAACAGAAGCTATGTTTTTGGTTTTATTTGTTTGTTTGGGTTTTTTTGTTTGAGTAAAGTCTTCAGTGGCCCAGGCTGACCTTGACCGTGCTGACACAATGCCCAACTGCCATTTTAAATTACTGAACTTCTGTTCTGAAAGAGAATTATCCTAGCCTAACAGAGAGTAGAAGTCCAGGAAATTTCCTTTGGCTCAGATGGATTCCTGCTGCAACTGGCTTTCACTGAAATTTCAGAGCACAAGGGACTGAACATGGACAGTTACTGTCTTTTAAAAAAGATTTATGTGTGTTGGCCTGCATGCATGTACTTGCACTTGCTTGACTGGTGCTGAAAAACGTCAGAAGAAGGCACAGAATCTCTTGGAACTAGAGTTATAGGTGGCTGCTGGGTGCCCTTTCCTGTATACAGTCTTCAGTTTTATGAAGTCCATGTGGGTGCTGGGAACCAAGTAGAGTTCCCCGGAAAAGTATCAAGTATTCTTGCTGAGCCATCTCTCCAGCCCCAAACATGAACTCTTAATTTAAAGCAACAAAGAAAGTTAATTTAAAAGTTCTAATACAAAGTCATTAGTGACTTCATATAATTACATTTTGGATGTGAGATGAAATTAGATATTCATGTTATTGAGAGGGAAAAAGTTTACCTTAAGAGCTTCGAGTTGTTTTGTATTTTCTCCAGCTGATCTATTTCTTTGGATAATTTAGCAATTTCTTCTTCCAGATGTTTCTGAGTAACATCAACTTGTTGGCACAGTCTAGCAAAAGTGGCAGCCATTTCTCTAAA
>LOEQ01003272.1:73620-85189 GCA_001685075.1 Bramus lutescens | reverse complement strand
CCTTTGGAAGAGCAGGCAATGCTCTTAACCACTGAGCTATCTCTCCAGCCCCAGGAATAATAAACTTTTCATTTAAAAAGTTTGGCTTGGTACACTCATCATTTCTGTCCTCTATTATAGGGAATAATTATGGACAGCAGTCTTTGTTCACTTGCAATTGAGAAGGTGATAGGAAATCAAACAGAACTATAATACCAAGCAGGGCTGTGTAAGGACTTAGAATGTCAACACCCAAAGAATGTTTCATTCAAAGACAGGGTTAAGTTTTAAGTTTTGGGAGGAAAAAACCAAATGCCTACAACCCAAGATCAATTTCCCTCTGTGCTGGCTAGGGTTTTTGTCAACTACTTCCCAGCAACCACCACCTGTCCCAATAGAAATTATTGTCTGCTCTTGCTTCACAGGTATGAACACAAGAAATAACCATTCACTGCAGAACATAAGCAATACTAGACCACTTTTCATTTATAAACACAAATAGAATACACCTTTCTTAATTCTTACAGGTCATCCTTTCTGCAGGGCCTTCATTTCTTCAAACCTTTCTTGTTTCACTTGTTGCTGTCAGGACTACGCTTAATAACAGTAGAGGTTACTGACAAAGGTAGACAATTAAGATTATAGTCACTCTCCAACCAGTGCCGTGTACAAGCCAGTAGTAATGAAATTCCTACCTCAAAAGTTTGTTCAAAATTCTGAAACTCTTGTAATCTTGCCTGAAATCCTTCAGCCAGTGCCCCACCTGTAACACAGGCAAAGAGTTTGATTTTTGTTTTTTGAGACAAGGTCTTACTACGCAGATGTACTACCTTGAACTTGTGGCAATCCTCCTTTTTCAGCTTCCAAAGAATGTACGTTACAGGCGTGAGCCATCATGCCTGACTTAGGCAAAGATTTTTAAATCTAATTTAATAACCTTCCTTTACTTATGACACAGATGTTCCAAAACATCATAGCTGCTGCAAACTACAGAATATGAAACCCTCTATTATACTACGTGAGTTAATTTGCTTTCTTCCTATTGTGCTAAAACACCATAATCAAAAATAACTTGGGGAGTAAACATGGCTTACTTTTTCCCTTCACAGTTCATTGTGAAGTTAAGTCAGGGCAGGAACCAAAGCAGATGCCAAAGAATAATGCCGCTGACTGGTTTGCTCTCCAAGGCTTGCTCAGCTGTCTTTCTTATATTGCCCAGGACAACCTGCCTGGGGTGGCACTGCTCACAGTGGGCTGGCCCTCTCTCAGTCACTAATCAAGAAAATGCACCACAGACATGCCCAATGGTCAATCGGATAGAGGCATTGTTTTATTAAACTTTTCTTTTTCCCAAATGATCTTAGCTTGTGTCAAATTGACAGAAATTTAACCAGGACACTATGTTCTATCATCTACACACATACACAGTTAATGCCCTTTTTATCTTAAGAAAGCATTTAGTATGCACTGAGGTCCTATCTTTTGAAGTTAGAGGTACAATGGCATATTAACACAAATTTCTTTTTGCATCTTCATAGTTTCACAGATTTGTTCTTACTGTAGAATCATAACAAACTTTATTAAGTCAAGCATTTCGCCTTTTCACCTAAAAGAAGCACTTTGTGGTCATCACTGGGTTTGACTAAACTGCCTGCATCAATGGGCATGCTCCATTTGGGCTATCTTCAGCACAATAAAGGTTCTCCAGCACAACCATGCAGTAACATGCTGGCTCATTAAGACAGATGGGTACTGAACAAAAGGAAGCCTCCTGTTGCCTGGGATGATGAGAGTGCTCACCACACTACTCTTTTTATTTTGTTGTTGTTTTTGTTTGTTTGTTTCAAGACAGGTTTTCTCTGTGTTACAGTCCTAGCTGTCCTGGAACTAGCTCCTGTAGACCAGGCTGGCCTCGAACTCAGAGATCTGCCTTCCTCTGCCTCTTGAGTGCTGGGATTAAAGGCATGCACCACCACTGCCTGGCTACCACACAACTCTTGACAGTGTGATTTAACACTTGCCATATAATATTACTGCACCACAGCTGAGCACAGTTACAGGTAGCAGGAGACAAGATTTCCAGTATGCTACTGTTTAGTTATGACTTACATTTATATTTAAGAAGGAAACCGTCATTACTACATACCACCCTCAGGCATCCCCTGGGCTTTATGTTTTCGGGAGTTGAGAACTTCCTTGGCTGAAACAAAAAAGATCCGATTCCGAGCTTCCAAAGGACTCACAACTTTGAGCTCTTCTACCAAGAAGTGAAGACATCTTTCCATGTGCTGTCTGCGCACCTGCAAGTAGCACAGGAATTTTAACAACTTAAACAAAACAGAAACAATAACAACCTTCAACCACAGGCCTGTACTAAATTTCAGGTATAGTAACTGTCATGCTTTAAATGAGAAATATCCGACATAGGCTTGGGAATTTAAATAATTGTACTCAGTTGGTAGCCTTGTTTGACAAAGTGTCACAGGGCTTTGAGAACGTAAGGCCTCTCCCCACTTCCAGTTTGTTCTCTCTACTTAATGCCTGCAGTTCAAGATCTGAACCCTTAGCTTCTGCTCTAGTTGCCATGACTATAGCTTGCCTCCCCACTATAAAAGACTTTTATAAACTTTCTTCTATAAGCTGTCATGGTCATAGTCTCATAGTGATACATATGAAGTCTGATCTTGATGGCAGGAAATCTCTACTTAATAATCTTCCTTCTGAACATCAAATATTACTCAAATATTATAAAACATCAGAAATGAGGTTTAATATCTACCTAATTGGATGAGACAATGTAATCAATTCTATATTAAGGGCATAATAAAAATAACATGTACATTAACAGTAGTGGGCAGAAATGGGTAACATTTTTAGTTTTACTTATGCTTATTTTCTAAACTGTCATCCATGGGGCTGTTAATACCTCTGAAATCAGAAAATAAGTACTACAATAAGAATATAAACTAAAACTATGGTCTTCATTTTAAATAAAAACATAACAGCCTACTTAAGAACATGGAAACTGGGACTAGAGAAATGGCTTAACATTTAAGAATCCCTGTTGCTCTTTCAAAAGGTCATATTTCCAGTCACAACAACCATCTCAAAAAGCAAAGCAAGAAACCAAAACAGAAAGAAGCCAATCACGAGAATCTCCGGGATTCAGGTAGGCTCAGTTATTTCATCTGCGTTCTGATGCAGGTATTGTGAAAATCCATCAAGTCAAGCACTAAATGATTCGGGTAGGCATTTTCTGTTACACATTCTATACTTTAATAAAAGTTAAACATGGGGCTAGAGAGATGACTAAATGGCTGAGAATATAATTGCTCTTCTACATGGCAGCTTACAACCATCTGTACCTCCAGTTCTAGCAGATCCAATCAATGCCCTATTCTAGTCTCCTCTGGCATGGAAGGGGTACATAAACATACATGCAGGCAAAACACCCATGTGAAAAAAAAAAGTGAGATACGAAAAGAAGTCTCTAGTTCTGAGAAAAACCATAGCTTAGTGTACCAGATACCTGTCACAAACCCCTACAGGTTTTCTAAAATCATACTCTTATTTTTTTCTTTTAATTTTTCAGACAGAGTGTAGTATGGCTCAGGCTAGCCTCAAACTTACAGCTCATATTGATTTTGACTTCCTGATCCTTTTGCCCCCACCTCCCAAGTCAGGCATTAGATAAGAGTATCATGACACCCAGCTATCTTCATATTATTTCAACAATCACAGAATAATTTCTCGTGATGTCCTCTGATGTCATTTGTTTTCTCAGATAACAATGTACAAAACTATAGTTCAAAATAGGGGTGAAACTTACATCCTCCATATATTCTGGCTCTGAGGCAGAAGCATCCCAACGATTATTCAGAATGAAAATGTTTGGTTTGGAGAGCCGCTCATTCACCTTATGGAAAAAATGTTTCTCCTGAAAAATATCAAGAACAACATTTTAACAAGCACTTTCTATTTACACTTATAATGAAAACCCTGACTTAAAGTCTGAATCATTTAAAGCACAGTGATTAGCATCCACTAAGACCCTTGTGAACACTCATCTTGCCCTTGGAAATCAAAACACAAACCCAATGTCAAGGGTTCCTGCTCTTGCCAGGTCTCTCTTGAGATTCAACCAACACTCACCAGTCTGTATGTATAGGACAGCAGAGATACATAGTGAGACCCTGCCTCGAAAACAAACAAACAAATAAATTTAGCTGAGTTCACTGGCATACTTGTATAAACTCGAATAACAAAGCAAATATCATATAAACTGCTTCTTGGTCTTTTGGATAAGTTCAAGTGAAGATCATTATATAAATACTGTAAAGTAAGTGTTGTGTCTGTCCACAGCAAGATGCCATAGCTAGTTGAAAATAGGAACGGCTCCACGAAGAAAATAATAGGTACTAATTAATGACGGGTTTAGACATGCTGCTAACAGGGTCTTTCATAATCCAGGCTGGCCCTGAACTCATTATATATCAAAGATGGCATTAAATATCTCATTCTCCTGCTTCTATATACAAGATTACAGACATGTGACTACAGCCAGCGTAACAGGTATTTCTGAAAGCAGAAGCTCAGAAGTGGACAAACTGCAAGAAAAGAATAGCATCAATAGGACTGGGGATGTTGCTCAGAGACAGTGTTTGCCTAATACATGCACAACCCTGAGTTTGACTGCTAGCACAAAAGAGAGAACAAATGAGACTAGCAAAATCAGAGGCACCAAAGTCAGACTGAGGCTGAACCATCTGCTCATCTGTGGGAGTGAAGCCCTCAGTTAATGTATGCTGTTTGACATGGGCCTCTGACACACAGGAAAATGGCAAAGCCTTTCTATTGTTCACACAGGGATGTTGACAGTGTGTGCAGAATGTCCACAGTAACTTTCTCCCTGCAGATATTTACAACCTAAAGACTGCTCCCCCACAAAGACCGCTCCCACTAAATCTGCCTCTTGTTCAGCTGTTTATGATACCCCTGCCCCCTTATCCATCTGTAATAGCTCCATATCCTGGTTCAGCTGTAGGCAACAACCCTGCCTCTCTGTTGCACACATATAACAGACACACTGAGCACCTAGGGGCTGTTGGTTTCTCCATCAGATAATCCGGTGCTCCCAATCCCACTCTTTCTGTGTGTTTCCATCTGTTTGCCTTTTCTTCATTACTCTGTCACTTCTAGTCAGGTCTGTCCCTAGAAGCTGTAAAAGGACTTGGCACTTAGCCATCACCAAACGACGATGGTCCTGTACAACATCTCAAGCACTTGTGGAGCTTCTCACAGATTGAGGATACAAGCTGTCCAGGATTACAACAGAAGCCTGGTATTTGTGATAGTAAGACCTTACTGGTGACACCTTGGCTACAATGGTACTCAGTCATTCCTACACTTCTGGTGAATAACCTTTTCAATAGCATGCTACTGTTTGCATACTAGATATCTAAACTCTAAAAGCTTGTCTGGACTGAATCTGGTCATTAAGGATAAAGAACCTTCCAAGCCAGGTTGGATGAACGTGAACCTACATCAAGTTGGGAAAGGAGGAGAACTTGAAGAGAAAAGTTTTGCCGGATGCCTGACAGGGAAGCAGGAGGAGGGATGGCTTGAATTTTTTTAAAAAGGCTCTAAGTAAATATCTCAACAACCTTGGCACCATGTTCTTCCAGGCTAACACACACACAGGGTGATTGTCAGTCTCATGCTTGTATCACCCTAAACCCACAAACATTAGAAGCTAAAGTCACTGAGCCCTAGATGGTTCCTGAAACCAGGCAACACTGCAGGAGACCAGCAACAGCCCTCTGGTCCTAGGGAAAGCAGGCCCTCAGTGAACTTTCTAGCTCATCACCAGGACTGCCCTCTCTTTACAGAATTAAAGTGAATGCCACCCAAGCACAGCAGTAAGAATAAATCCTACCGTGTTCATCAATGTGGATTCTGAGTTTGCAACCAAAACAAAGACATCAGCATCGAGGCAGAACTTATCAATCCAGATATCCAGCTCTGTGGTAACATCTGTACCTGGGCTAATGGGAAGGAAGCAAACACTGTGTCATATGTTTGTTAAAAAGCAAAACTTGGGTTACAGATTAAAACAAACAAACAAACAAACAAAAAACCTTTTCTATCATTTCGAGTCCAAAAGGGAGACATTCTCTTAGCCATCAAACAATTGTCTAGAAAATTTTAATTCAATGTTTTTGACAAAACAAGCAACATAATCAATACTTCACTCTTTTAAATTTTTATGCTGGAAAATCTGGGGTGAAAGTACCAATAATAGTCAAGGTTAATATCAATAAATTGTTCTAATCAGCTATATCCAGTATAGCTTAGAGATGAAAATGCTTAGAAGTTCATCCAAACAAAAATCTCTGGGATCATGCGTGGTGAAGCACACCTTTAACCCCAGCACTCCGAAAGAAAAGTAGGTGGATCTCTGTTGAGTTCAAGGCTAGCCTGGTCTATAAAAAGAGACCCTGTGTCTCAAAAAAGGGAGGGGGGAATCATCAAAACTGAACAGTTTCCATAGGTCATTAAATTGTTCATTGAAGAAACAAAAACATAACAAAAATGTTTGAATCCTTTGGATACTATAGTTAAGAAAAAAATAATCAACCAATGTGCACTACTACTTCATCAAGAACTAGTAAGATGATCTTAAAATACGTCAGGGGACCAGCTGCTCTAGCTCAGGGCAGAATACCTGCATGGTAAGCACAAGGTCCTTGGTTCAAGCCCCAATGCCACAAACTAAAGTAAAATTTAAAACACAGAAAAATGCATATTAGTAAAAGCAATGGAAAAATTCTAAAATCATTCAGTTACCTTCAGACCATACAAACCTCCTGGACTTTCCAACTGAAAAAAAAAGGGAAGGAGGAGTAGACCACTAGGACTCGTCTCTGCACTTCCTAACTGCATGGCACCAGGACTCACCACTGCACTTCCTAACAGCAGGGCACCAGGACTCGCCTCTGCACTTCCTAACAGCAGGGCACCAGGGCTCACCTCTGCACTTCCTAACAGCAGGGCACCAGGGCTCGCCTCTGCACTTCCTAACTGCATGGTACCAGGACTCACCTCTGCACTTCCTAACAGGGCACCAGGGCTCACCTCTGCACTTCCTAACTGAAGACACAGTGTGGCCAGCAGCTCATGCTCCTGGGGGCTGCTGCTCTTGCCATACCTTCCCTACCATGATGAACTCCAGCCTCCAACTGAGAACAAACCACTACTCCCTCACACTGCTTCTTGTCAGGAACCAGATCACAGCAGTATTATTAATAATAAGTAATAAGTAGCATTATTCTACCAAGTAAACCAAGAGAAAACACAATTTGTATATAAATTTACCTGTCTACTAAAACCAGGTCATCTCTTAAGAGGGCACATTTTGCTTTGGGCCAAAATACATGCACGAGGCAGCCAGCTTTCAAGTCTTTGTCCATATGGAGAGCATGTGCCAGCTGATTAACTGTCTAAAGTGAGAAGGAAAAAGAGGTTCAATAAAAATTAAAGATAAGGTTTGGCCCATCCATTTTAACCCAAGCTAGTGCTAAAAGCAGCCCAGGTTGGCCTTGACCTCACTACCCTCTCTCTGCCTCAACAGTGCTGGGACTTACAGGTGTGACCACTAAGTCCAGCTGAATAGTACCCATTTTTGCAAAGTTGAACTTCAAATGGTTTGAAATAAAACCACCAGACCAATTGAGAAATGAGGGTATTTTAAAAAAAAACCACATATATTTAAATGTATATGCGTATTCTGCTTGCATGTGGATCTGTGTATTGTGTGCATGCCCACTGCCTTCAGAGGTCAGAATGGGGCATCAGATCACCTGGAAGCAGAATTACAGGTGGTAGTGAACTGTTATATGGGTACTGGGAATGAAACACTGGTCCTCTATGAGAGCAGGCAGCGCTCTTAACCACTGAGTCATCCATCTCTCCAGCCTGAGAAACCAGGGTTTTAAAATACCCAAATAGGGGGAAAAATTCCCCTTTGAAAGTTCACTCATACCACCTATAAAGCAATCAGGGTTTGGAAAGATAAACACTTAACAAAGACGACCCTAGCAACAGAGCCCAATGGGACTCCTGAGTAATGCTGTTTATTGTAAAGGATGAGTTATGAATCTGTTGTTTCTGCAAATTTGTATTTTCTGGTTCTTCTGAAATGAAGGTGACTGCTTAGTTGTAAAGGGGAAAATCATTTAGAAGAAGTGATATTAAAATCAATTTAAATGCCCCACTGAAGTAAGGGAGGTCAATTCAAATATGTCTAGCCCAGACTGGCCCCAAACTCATGGCTATCCTCAGGCCTCAGCTTCCTGAGTGCTAGGCTTACAGATGTGAAGCACCACACTCAAATTTGTGAGGCAAAGCCTGTCTTTCAAGATTTTTTTTTCCTTATCAGGTAGTCATTCACAAAAACCTTGAAACCCTTGTCATTTTAAATCGCAAACCATTTCTATTTCTCAAGATAACTTCTCGGGTATATTAACTTATGAAACCAATGTACATATTTAATATTAACTCATATATATGTAAAATAAACACAGGAACTTAAAGCAAAATTAGAAAAATTAAGGAAAGGACATAGCACACACATCACCACCATAGCTGGTGCTGGGAATGCAGCTCAATTGTACAGTGCCTGCCTAGCCCATGCTGTCAGCACTGCATAAACAGAACATGGTGGCACATGCCTCTGTAACTGTGGCACTGGGGATGTAGCAAGGCCATACTTGCATACCCAGTTAAGGCCAGCTTAGACTACATGTGACCCATAATTTTTAAAAAAGAAATTTATGAAATACCTAGGAACATAGATCAGGTGTTAAATAACTCAGCTACCATTTTTAAGAACCTAAAATGTCTCTGGCCTTTGTTTCGCAAATATGCATTTACTCATGAATATGCTTAGTAACCTTTTCTAAGGTAAAAGAATGTCAGTAAAATTTTTAAAAATTTTAAGAAGGACAAAGTGCATGTCCTTTACATCTCAGCACTCAGGAGGCAGAGGCAGGGAAATTTCTTTGAGTTCAAGGCCAGAGTTCTAAGCCAGAAATATCAACATAGTGAGACTCTATCTCAAAAAATAAGAAAAAGAAAAGTTAAGATTAAACAGCAGTTTTCAACAATACCCTATTGTTACTAAATCAGTTTAAAAAAATCTTAATTTGGGTGCTAGAGATGGCTTGGGGGCTAAGCGCACTGGCTGCTCTTCTGAACTGTTCTGACGTTTACTCCTCAGCATCAGACGGCAGCTCACAACTGTCTCTACTCGTTCTGGGGGATCCAATTCACCTGGTGGACACAAATGCAGGCAAATACACATAAAATAAAAATAAGACCTTAATTCTATTTTTATGTAAAGTTAAGGACAGGGTTAGTGGCAGAGTTTACCCAACATGCATGAAGCCTTGGGTTCTATCACCCCATCCCCCCAATAAAAATGTTAACAATTTTATACTTCCAATAATTTAGCTCTCAGAAGTCAAAATATAAGCAATGGCTTTGCAAACTGTCAAAGTATCACTAGTAACCGTGCCTAGCCACATGGACATCTTACAATATCCAGGTGCATTATGGGTTGGGTAGTATACCTTCACACTTTTCTTTTCATCTGACCCTTCGGTCATAAGGTAGGCTTTATCTTTGTCGGTTCCCTCAACGCTCAGGAAGCAGTTGGTTGTGTGGCCAATCCCGCTAGGGAGAACTTTATCCCACAGCATTGCATTGATGACAGAGCTCTTGCCACTACTCGTCCTGAGGAACATGCAAAATAAGGAGTAAAAACAAGCTTCACTGTGCTCAAACCAACATTTCACAGTTCAATTTCACAGACAGTGCCTTTTATAAAAAGACCACAGAGCACACCTGCGATCTAGAACTTGGGAGAGACAGGAGGACCAGTTCAGCTACACAAGACAAAGTAAAACAAAGTTAAAAAAAAAAAAAAACCAAGTAGGCAAATAAGAAAGCCAGACAAGTGCTGTTAAATATTAGCAGTGTATTTAGAGAAGATACAGTGCTATAAAATTGTGGCAATTTGAAAACAAACATCGAAATTCTGTGGTGCATTTCCTATTTCAAGATGAGATCTAATGTCCCATCTTCTCAGGGCTGGACTGTGCGACAGCGGTGGTTTCCAAGGATGAACATAAAAGGCAGTGCAGCTCCTTCCTGTTTACTGGGAATCCTGCCACAGAAGAGGTCAACTGTACTGACTGCTTTGCCACAGTTAAGGCAGGCTGAGGGAGGTCTGGCAAGGGGTGCTAGCTGAGTCTCCATGTCACTCCAGCCCAGTACCAGATAATTCTACCCCTCCAGTGTTGAGCAGCCCCAATCTTCAGGAATAAAGATAAGCTGTCTCCACTGTGTCATGTCTGAACTAGGAATCAGTGTGTACAGTGAAATGGATGTTTGTTTCTCTGTGTAGCCATGGCTGTCCTGGAATTCACTCTGTAGACCAGGTTGGCCTCAAACTCAAGATCCACCTGTCTCTGCCTCCTGTGCTGGGACTAAAAGTGTGTGCCACCACTGTCGAGCAGTGATTCTCAAAACTAGTTTGAGACCCCCTAACTCTATCAGAATCTGGGAGAACACAAATGATATCAAGTCCTCAGGTACATTATAAACTATAGAATCAGACTATAAAGTTACACCCAAGCACAGGTAATATTCCTCTTGTGCCTAACAATACTGGGATCATAGCTATGCACCACCGTGTATGAATGAATCTCTTCAACTGTTTTCATGAAGCTTTATTTCAAACTCTCAATCATTTAGTGACCAGCCCTAACCTAAAATTATCTAAGGGCTACCCTATCTCACTCAGGCTCATTAGCATAAATCCAGGCATGATCAAAGGAGCTCATTATAAATAATAAAAGCTATTCCTACCACTTAGGAAACTCTAAAGGTTTTAGCAAGTCTGTAATAGGAAGAGACATGAATGCCAAATATACATCTCCTCTTCTAGCATCCTAATTACTCCTAGTTTTTCTGAGCTGTGTGGCATCTCTAATTCATGAATGGTTCCTCTTCTCCCCTCTTGTTATTACTCTTCCTTTTCCCTGTGAATTATCTCATCAGCCCCCCAGATCCCAATCACCAACATAAGTCAATAATTTCGAATCTTCCTATAACTCGTCTAGGTTGCAATTTCAAATATCCAACTTGGCAGTTTGGAAAACTTTATTTGAATGGCTAATAAGCACCCACAATACATCACATGAACACAAACACCTGTTCACAAACCTACCACAATAAATGACACCCAACCAAGTAATTTGTGATTCTCACCTTTATAATTAATCTCTAGGATACACATACTTATCTGTACGTGTACCATGTGCATATAGTGCTATGGAAGCTGGAGCAGGACATTGGAGCCCCTGAACTGTGAGCCACGGGGTGGGTGCTAGGAAGTGAACCCTGGACCTCTTCAAGAACAGTAAGTACTCTTAAGCATTGCACATCTCCTGCCTGATGTAGGAGGGTCATCTGTCTATGTGTTGCTTTCACTGGTTAATAAAGAAACTGCCTTGGCCTTTTGATAGGC
>LOEQ01003272.1:48378-62658 GCA_001685075.1 Bramus lutescens | reverse complement strand
TGGCTTGTCTCTTAAAGAGACAGAACAACCATTACATTCCCATCTCTTTTTTTACTCTGTGTGTAATGGTTTTTGTTGTTTGTTTTGTTTCATTTTGGTGGAGCAGAAGGACATTCTTTCTCTTCCCAGAGTTCTCCTGTTCTCATTGCCTTGACTCTACTTCCTGCCTGGTTGCCCCAGCTATACTTCCTGCCTGGCTACTGGGCAATCAGCATTTTATTAAACAAGTACAAGAAACAAATCTTTACAGGGTAAAACCATTGTCCCACAGCAGATCTCTGTGTGTTTTGAGGCCAGCCTGGTCTACGAGAGCTAGTTCCAAGACAGCTAGCGCTGTTACACAGAGAAATCCTGTCTCAAAAAAAAGGGGGGGGGGTTTCAATTTGGCGACAGCAATATAGCTGGTGCCTGTGGGAACAGAATTCCTGCTGGGCCATGGCCTGAGTTGCCAGGCCGCTGCCCAACAAGGCTAGTAACTGCAGAGCAGCAATTTGCTGAGGGGAAACAACATACCTGCACCCCAGCACTTGGAAAGTGGAGGTAGGAGCACCTGGAGTTCAGGGCCATCCTGAGCTACACAGCCAGGTTTGGAGCCAGCTTGAGCACATGTGACACTTTCGAACAAATTCAAGTTCATAGACCAGATAACTTAAGCATTTCTCATAGTTTGGAAGTCAGAGACTGAGGTCCAGAATGGTGAGGTTCTGGTGAGGCCCTTCTCCCAGCATGCAGACTGATGGCTCCTTACAGTCATATATGGATGGTCTCTAGGTCCCTTCTAAGGACACTGCTGTCTTAGTTAGGGCTTTATTGCTATGACTAGACATCAGTTTTTATTTTTGTTGTTTTGTGGTTTGTCAAGACAGGGTTTTTCTCTCTCTTTTTGTGGTGCTTTTCAAGACAGGTTTTCTCTTTGTAACCCTGGCCATTGTAGAACTCGCTCCATACAGACGATTTTCTTCATAGTCTTGCTTCTCTTGGAACTCACTCTGTAGACCAGGCTGGTCTAGAACTCGGAGATTTGCCTGCCTCTGTCTCCTGAGTTCTGGAATTTAAAGGTGTGATTTTTTGTTTGTTTGTTTGTTGGTTGGTTGGTTTTGGGCAGCAAAGAGGGTTGTGCATGTAGCTCAGTAGGAGTACACTTGCTTGGCCTACGTTTGATCAAAAGCACTTAAGAAAAAAATTCTGCCAGGTGGTAGTGGCATATGCCTTTGATTCTAGCACTCAGGAGGCAGAGGCAAGCAGGTCTCTGTGAGTTCAAGGCCAGAGCGAGTTCCGGAATAGGCTAGGCTCCAAAGTTTCAAAGAAACTCTGTCTGGCAAAACAAACAAATAAATAAAATTAAGGAACTTTACCATACTAGCCTGGAAACCTGAATTTGATCCTTGGAATCCACATACAGATAGAAGGGAAGGAGCCAACTTCCCCAAGTCTCTCTCTCTTTTTTTTTTACCTTCACACATTAATAATAAATAATAATAAAATTGTGTTTGTGGTGGCACACGCCTTTAATGCCAGCACTCAGGAGGCAGAGGCAGATGGGTCTGAGTTCAAGGCCAGCCTGGTCTATACAGTGAGTTCCAGGATAGCTAGGGCTGCACGGAGGAGAAACCCTGTCTCGAAAAACAAAACAAAAAAGTGAAATTAGGAATAGTGTTATTTTCTCAAAGCCTATCTATTTTTCTTATAACAGTTCAGAAACCATTACCTGAGATGTCATAGAGCTCTAGGAAGATAGAAAGCTAATATGTGATGAGTACATTTAGTCAGTCTAGAAAAGATTATTTCAAATGACATAGCAAATTTATACACAGGAAAGGCTTTTGAATAGTGCACAACTATTTTCAGCTTTGGGGGTACTGGAAAATGCTTTGGAACCTCACAAGTAGTAACTCAGTTCAAGCTGACATTTAAAAACAAAGGCACTCACTGCTGCTGTTCCCCTGCCAGGAGAGATGTGCTCTGACTGGAATGTGGTTAAACCCCAAGAGTACAGAATGGGGAGGGCTAGAGGAGGCCCTACCTTTTCTTTTCCGGATCTATAAGCAGTTAATGGTTAATGAGGTGGGAAAAACATTTTCTTCAGGGTTGTCCCTGACCCTGTCAAGCCCTCCCTCGTGATCCTGCAAGCAAGCACTGTCTGGATCACACAAAGACATGAGAGCAGGACTAGTGGTGAAGAGCGAAGAGCGGTGGGCGTGGCCACGTGTGTTGAAATGCCTGCTTCTAAAGTAGGAAATGTTCCGCGTGTCCAGAAGTCAAGGTATTAGGTGTCTTCAGTGTTCTCCATCTTCTTTAATTACATTTCTGTGTGGGCAAGTGTGTTAGTCAGAAAACAGGTTGTAGAGGGTTCTCTTCCACTACATGGGTCCTAGGGAACTAAACTCAGTTTGCCACACTTAGGAGCCTTTACCCACTAAACCATCTTGCCAGTTCTGAAAATTTTCTCTTTACCTGGGTCTTTTTTCCCAGAGATCATTGAGCTAAACGTACAGGTCAACTACACTAGCAGTTTAAAGCCTGTGAACTCAAGTGGATCTGGTTTCATGCTGGACTCATGGAAAAATGTGAAACTGAAAGGCATTAGCTTGTTCTCCTCAGGTCTGCCTTCCTGAAAGCCAGCCCCCTGAACTAGATGTTTCCTAGCAAGCATAAACAGAATTACCAAGAATCTAAGGCGTGAAGTTGTGAAAACAGAGCAAGGACAAAGCTCACTCAGTGAAGTGTGCAGACTTGGATTCCACTCCTGGGTGGTATGACCTTGACTCCTTGACAGCTTGCTATTTTACAAGAAATTTAAACTGCTAAGATCTCAAGCTTTAGGAGACAGTTAACTGGAAAGCCCTACCAGAATGTGAGTTCTAGGAATGCAGGCATGCATAATAGAAATAGATGCTGAACTGTGAGAATATGCATTGAGTTGTCCATTATCAAATAGTGTTGTTTTTGGTTGAGATGGGATTCTTTGGCTCAGGCTGGTTCTGAATGCTGTTTTTCTACCTTAGCCTCCTGTGCTTGTGGGGCTGGAGAGTTGGCTCAGTGGTTAAGAGCACCTGTTGCCAAAGACCCGGGCTTGATTTCTAGCACCCACATAGAGGCTCACCACCTCCTCAGGAACCAAGCATGCATGTGATGCATAGCTATACATGTAAGCAAAACACTCATATACATAAAGTAACAAAAATAAATCATAAAAAAGCAGCATGCTGTATCTGAAAACCTTGAGCACCTGCTGTTTATTCCTCTATCTCCAGAGTGCTTGGGTTGCTGCTGTGTGCCACCACACCCTGGCCCAGACCCATCTTCAGTGAGCTTGGTAGGACTGGCTATATGATTGGTGATCCATTATAGACATGGAGATGTGGAACAGTCAAGTCAGAACACTCTGGCACAGATGGCCACTGAGAAGCTAGGGTTGGATCCTTCTCAGTGGTTCTCAGGAGCAACACCTCTGCCAGCGGTGTTAAGAACTGAGAACTGCTCTGTAGCGGTTACAGCAGCCACTAGGATGCAGATTCATCAATACATTACACCAGAAACTTTTCATCCCCACACCCCTAACTTTATGCTAATACTTCAGTGGGTCTTCTCAATCCGTACATTTTTGTCAGAAGTTGGGGCATGACTTTGTAGGATTATGACTGAGGATGAAATGCTAGGAGCTCTGGTACTGGGCACTTAGATGAAGATAAAGTGCCAGTTGGTTATGAAGGAGTGTGAGGTGGTTACATGCTTAGTTTCCCACATTCCCAACTCTCCCCCGTTTACATCCTTCAACTTAAGCAGAGGCTTTAGAAATGTTTGTTGGTGTGGCAGGACTTTGATAGCTTGGGCTACAGAGTGAAGCCTTGTCTCAACCCAGTTATAGCAGTTATTAACTCCAGTTCCAGGGGATCTGATACCCTCCTCTGGTCTCCATGGATATTGCACACATCTGATGTGCTTACATACAGGCAAACACCCTACATTAAATCTGAACACCACACTACACATATATGCTCTGTGCCCTAGCTCTGGTAGTGCAGTAGTTAGACTTCGTAGAAGGTGGTCTTCAGTTCTAAAGACAAGACGGCAGCTCCTGAGGGAAAGAAAGAAAACTGTGGTCCGTCTCTTCAGCACCTTTGTTTGCATTCAGGAACTTGAAAGCAGAGGCAAGAAACTGGAAAATAGTCACCAAAAGTGACAACTACAGACTGTCATGCAATTGAAAACACCTCCATTAAATATACTGAAAAATACAGTAATGCCAGAAAACTTGTCAAAGGCAAGTTATACAAGTTATGTTTCAGATCACCCATTTTAATATTTAAAAATTATTTTACATAAACATTATGTAAAGTTAACAGTCAGGTAGTCTCATGGATTGAAAGGTGACTGATTAATTCCCTTTCATTCCCAAACCTCATTAGACAGTCACTGCATTTATGAGGCAAGTCAGCTGAATGCTTGAAATCAAGATGAATTTTAAGATCTTCAATTTGTCCTGTTGAATATTCACAATATTGGCATAAATAAATCCCTTCAGATAAATGTGAATTTAGATGCTTGCAATATTCTAACATGCTGGAAAAGCCCTTCCCACAGTCATCACAAACGTGGGGGAAGATTTTAGTATGCTCGATAGCAACATGTCTGTTCACATTTGTGTGAAGTCTGCTACGAAATCCACATACTTGACAGACGAAGAAGTTCTTGCATTTGTCAAAGGTGATCTTGCTTAAAAGGCTGCACTGCCCATGCCCACCACCACTGCACTTGTCACTCAGCTCTATCAGTCTTCGAGCATGCTCATTGACCACGTGGCTGTGCAGGTCCTCAGGGTCGCCTGTCTCGTGCTCACAGAACTGGCACAGGTACTGTTCATCGCGGCTGTGCTCCTGGAAGTGCAGGTAGAGCTCACTGCTTGAGGAGAACTGCACGTCACACTGCTCGCACCAGTAAAGGTGGTCACTGAAATGGGTGTCCGCAATGTGCTGGCTGAGGTTCTCAAAGATCACTGTCTTATAGTCACAGTACTTACAGATGTAGGGGTCTTCTTCATGAAGTTTGGCGTGCTCAATGAGAAGCATATTGGTGGAAAAGCTTTCCTTACACACTCGACACACATTCGAGTCAGTGCGCTTGTGTTTCAGGATCATATGCTGCTTTAGGTCAGAAAAGTACTTACTGTTGAATTCACAAAGTTCACACTTGTAGAGGCCACTGCTGTTGGCTCTCAGTAAAGGCCACTTCTGTTGGGCAGTCACATTCAAAGCTTGGCTCTTGTCAAGTATTTTACAGAGTTTAGCTGGTGGTTCTTCATCAGTCTGGTCTTGGAGGCTCTCGGAGGAATTGTTCTCTGTCTCTATATCATAATCTTCAGAAATGGCATGAACTTCTACAGCAATTGGGACCTCTTCTGAGGTGTGAACCTCTATAGGGCTCTCCTCTTGAGTGTGCTGAGGCACAGATTCAGGCGAATCACATTCTTCCTCACAGATTTCCACATCAGCAGACTTTTCTGAAACAGAGGAAGCCCGCTGTTGTAGTACTGTACTACATAAGCCCTATTAGAGAATCATCCTATGTAGTACTGTACACAGTACACCCCATTAGATACCACTGTCCACTACTGCCCCACTGCACTAAGCCCTTCAGAACCAGCTGTCCCAGTACTGTAGCACTGTACTAAGTTCCATTAGAAACAGCTGTGCGAACAGTAGTTACGGCATGCACTGCTTTTACCTGCTCTGTACAAAATACACTAAATGCTATTAGGTAATGAGTTCCCCTAACCTGTGGAAAAGACAGTGTGGTCTAGAATTCTAAGCACAGGGCTGGGAACAAGGTAGTTCTGATTCCTGTTTCTGGCCTTGGTTCCGTCTGTAAATTTGGGCAAGTCATTTGATGTCTCAGGATCAGAATCATCATCTGTAAAAGGAATTTGGAAAAACATTTTATAATCAAAGCATTAACCACACCAATAGGAACAACAGACTTAGCCATGAAAGGACATATTGCCTATTACAGATCCCTATAGACATTGAGAATATACCAGAATAATCCATTGCCTTTGTTTATATGGCTAACTTACTGGAATACACTCTGAACTTCCTAAGGAATGAGAATGAATCATTATTCCTTTAGTTCAGCCTTGTTCCCTCCAAGTTAGCATGATCTAAGAGTCAACAGAGAAAACTGGACGGCAGTGTATGTGTGTGTTTTAATAGACTATTTTTTGAAAGAACAATTTTAAACTTAGGGAAAAATCATGAAAACAGTATAAAGTACTCCTAACATATCACAACATTTCCACTATTAATTCTTTACACTAGTATGGGGCATTTGTTGCAATTAATGATTGATATATGGCCACTGATACTTATTATTACTAACTTAAGCCCATATTTCATCCAGACTTACTTTGTTTTTACCCAATGTCCTTTTGGATCCCACATACATTTATTCATGTCTTTCTAGGTGACTGAAAATTGACTGTCTTAAGGACTATTGTCAGCCATTTTGTAGAATGCTCTACTAATGGAACTTATCTATTTTTTTTTCATGATTAGATTGGAATTATAAGATTCTGGAAGGCAGACCCGCCTGCCATCCCTCCCAGAATGCACATTAACTGCTGAGCTACCCTCCTGACCTGGCCAGTGTGGCACCTGGTTTCTGTGCTGTGAAACTGTTCTTGTCCTCCCATACTCTCCTCTCCGAACGTCACTCTGATGCCAACACCAAGAGGTGGAAAGTTGGGTTCCATCTCCTTAAGGGAGGAATTCATGCCAGGTGGTTATGGTTCACACCTTTAGTCCCAGCACTCAGGAGGCAAAGGCAGGCAGATCTCTAAGTTTGAGGCCAGCCTGGTCTACAGAGCTCCAGGATAGTCGTGACTACACAGGGAAACCTGTCTTGAAAAAAAAGGGGGTGGGAGGATTTCTTTTGTGCAGTCACTTTTTCTCTTCTACCCCTATTTATGCACAATCATTTATAGCAGTATAGATTCATGTTTCTCAAATTATTTCAGCTTTGGCTATTGGAAGCTTTCCTTTTGACTTCAATGCTGGGGTGGAAGCCAGGGGCTCATGTGCGCTAGACAAGCACTCTGTCACCTGAGCTCCACCTAGGCCCTCAAGAGCACCTTCAGCTCATCTGTACTGTGTGTGTTGTTGTTTTTAATACTTCCTATTTTCCAGCATTACAAGATGCTCCAAACTCATCCTGTCTATCTCCTCCCCAGATCTGGAGCCAGTGATGGCTATTGGGGCTTTAGTTCGTTGGTATTTTAAACCAAGTCCTGAACATAAAATATGCTCACTGCTACTAGTTGCTTCTTTTAGGCCTCACAAGTGCCTAAAACAGTTCTATTAACTGTCACAGATGCAGATCCGTGAGCACCTCTGTGTGTGAGCATGAGAGTCTGTACTGAGCCAGGTGTGGGCTCACACTGATAAGGAGCAGCAGTGGGTGCAGAGAAAGAAAAGCGTGCAAGTTCTTATCATTTGCCAATGCTCTAGAAAAGGGGGCAACAGAGAATTTGAGACTGAAAAATACCTAACAGCTGCTCTTGACCCTCCCCTTCTCTCAGCACTCCAGACTGAGAGAAGACACTTGACCGCCAACACGCCAATTCTAGGTCACTCTGGCTTTGGATCAACTCTTAGCCAAAGAAAAGAAATTAAGAGTCTGCTTAAAAATGAAAATTACTCATTTAAAAAAACTTTTTTATGATATTACAACAATTAAAATCTTTGCCTGCCTTGGAACTATAAACCCACATTTCAAACTGCCGTTTCAGATAATTCCGAAGGGAAAACATGCAAAGGCAGCCTTGTTGCTTTGGTTTCTGCAGTAACACAAAGGAGTCAGTTCTTAGCCACAGGGGCATCCCTAGGTCCTGTCAAAGCGAGTTACACTGAGTACTCTGGAAGGTATGGCACTTACCTTTGTTGTCAAAGTATTTTAAGTCAGGCTGTCTCATAGAGCAGACACTATAACAATGATCAGAAAAGATTCCACTGACTCCATCTGTGATTCTGCTTATTCCAGAAGAATCTGAATGTAAAACAAAATGAAGACAATTCCCAGCATAGTACACAGATGCATGAGCTAGTCTGATGTATTTTTTGTCTACTTCCCCCAATGTTAAAGACTGAACCCAGTGCCTTACACATACCAGGCAAGCCCTCTGCCTATAGCCCTAGCCAGTATTTTCATGATTTTAATGAGTTTCAATAGGAAAAATGTAGCATGTTCCTCAGTTTTACACTTTAGATCAGACACTGGTGTTTGGCTTTAAAAAAAGAGCCATAGACTAAACTGTAAACGCTTAAGAAGCTGAGTGACTGCTGCACACCTATGGTGTCAGCAATGCAGAGGCTAAGGTGGATCAGAAAGGCTTTAATTCTATAACGAATTTAAATAAGATAAAACTAAAACCTTTAGAAACGGGCTGGAGAGGTGGCTCAGATACTCTTTTGCTAGGTTCAGTTTACAGCACCCACATGGTGGCTCACAACTGTCTGTAACTCAGTTCCAGGGGATCTAACACCTTCGAGCCTCCACCAGCACCAGGCTTATGGTGCACATACATACATGTTGGCAAAATACTCATACACATAAAAAAAATGTACCTTGAAACATATACAAGGAAACATTTGCCTAAAGTTTGAATCTCACAAAATACACATATATAATAAATGCTATGCTAAGGATTAAAACAGTGAATTAGCTACCATGTACTAAGAAGGCATGGCATGCCATGTAAGTGCCAAGAAAGCGCAGAGGAGAACGTCTCAGGAGCAGAGAGGGCTTCTGAGTACCAGTCATTCCAAACACTGCCTGGTAAGCACCAATAAATACACAATAGACCAAGCTCACTTTCCTCATAAAGGACATGTGCAAGGAGCAAGCTAATGGGTATGCTGTCTTAAGTATGTGTGCTAGAGATGGTCACAAAAACGATCTTCTTTGTTTTTTATGACAGGATTTCTTTTTGTGACCTTGGCTGTCCTGTCCTGGAACTCTGCTCTATAGACAAGGCTGGCCTGGAGTGCTAGGCTTAAAGGCGTGCACTACCTGCGGCCTCATTTTCCTTTTTTTGAGATTGGATCTCATGTAGCCCAAGCTGACCTCACTCTGGATCTGTCCTGCCTCCATCTCTGAAGTGATGGGATGAGGTGAAACCAGGGCTTCATGTATGCAAGGCAAGCACTCTATACCCTGAGCTATACCCCCAGCCCAGACCTCTTATGTTAACAGAGCAGAGCCAACCTCTATCACAAGTTACACAATCAAGATAAAAATTGGGGAGGTAGAGAGATGGCTCAGTGATTAAGAAGAGCACTTGGGTTGCTCTTGCAGAGGACCTGGGATCAGTTCTAGCTCTTCCATGATGGTTCACAACCATCTGTAATTGTACTTCCAGGGGATCCAACACCCTCTTCTGACTTCCGTAGGCAACAGGCATGCACATGGTACCACATACACATGCAGATAAACATTCAAGACACATAAAGGTCACAGTTCCAAAAAGTGTTCAAGATAAAGCTTTTTTCCCCTCAATATTTTCTGCTGAAGTTATTGCTGCACCTTAAGCACAGTTTATGACTCTGATGATACATGAGGAGTAAGCTGGGAACTCTAAAATGTCATGCGGTAAAGCACCCTGTAGCACTCCATCGAGGAGACATACGAGAAAATGGTCCAGACAGTATCTTATCATTTATGCAAAAATAGATGGGAATAACTACACGGAAATTAATCCATTACTCTTTTGAAAATAATAATTATACACTAACCTGAATAACGAGAAGGGTGTAAAGTCTTCCTTTTTCTTTTTTTAGGATATTCATTCATATCTTTTCAATCTAAAAAATGAAAAATATTCACAGACATGGTATAATAACTAACATTATTGTATAAATTCTTTTGAACCAAAGAATTTATTAGCAATAAGAAATGGAGGGGGGTGGAGAAATGGCTCAGCAGTTTTCTAAGAAGACTTGCTACTCTTCCAGAGGACCTGGGTTCAATTCCCAGCACCCATGTGGCAGCTCACTACTATCTGTAATTTGAATCTCAGGGATTCTGACTCCCTTCTGTGGCCCCCAAGAGTACCAAGAATGTATGTGGTGCAAGACATCCATACATATAAAATATTTTATAAAGAAATCTGTGTGGAACATGAAAATAGGTATCACAAGAACACTGCACGATGCCACTCTATTGAAAATTATAGAAAGCCTACCAGATAAGCCTAGACTATGAGACCCTGTCTCATAAAACAAAGCAACATGCGCCTTTTAGTGCCAGCATTCAGGAGGCTGAGAGAGGCACAGGCAGAGTCTGAGACTATACTGGTCTACATAAAGAGTTCCAGACCAGCCATGGTTACAAAGCGAGACCCTGTCAATCAAATACACACACCACTGCCTCCCCCACACACATACCCCCNCCCCCCCACAAGCCATTATATCTTTAGGCATACAACATTTCTACAGATTTCAAATTAAACATGGATATCTTTCCTTTAAAAAATATAGTTTTGAGTCTATTAATACAATGGCTTCCAGCAAAAAAATGTGTTATACAGAATCTTGGAATATAAGTAATTTTCAAGAAAGAAAAAAATCTTAATAATGATTATGATGTCATATTCAACATTCTACTGAGAAGTTTGGCTGCCACCAAACAACTAAATTCCCATGAACTATTAGAAAATTTACTAATTAGTTCGGCTGTATTCCACTTACTTGGTATAATTATCAATACTGCAGCAAGGAAAATGAATTACAGGCAAATTTGCACAGATGGCAAAAAATACCTACAAGTAAAAGAGACCAGCAGTCATATAAGCAATAGCCCCACTGAATGAGTCGTAGCTCATGGGTAAAATGCTTCCACATCTTAAATTGGCCACAGAAAGAATGAACTCAGACATAATATTTATGCTTTCTAAACTCTTAACAATTGTATATACTGATAAATACCCAAATTTTTTTTGGGGGGGGGGTTCGAAACAGGGTTTCTCTGAAGCTTTGGAGCCTGTCCTGGAATTAGCTCTTATAGACCAGGTTGGCCTCGAACTCACAGAGATCCACCTGCCTCTGTCTCCTGAGTGCTGGGATTAAAGGCGTGCGCCACCACCGCCCGGCTAAATAACCAATTATATGTAAAATTTTCATATTTCTTTTAAAAATTTTATATTTATAGCCACAGCTGTATCTTTACATCAAAATCACAGTGTAAGTCTGCATTAATTTATTCAGTCATTAGAAAAATCACAAATGGCCAGGTGGTAGGTCTATTAAGTAGACCACACTGGCCTTGAACTCAGAGAGAGCTTCTGCCTCCTTAGTGCTGGGATTAAAGGTGTGGACTACCACAACCAGCCATTTGTGACCAACCGACCTACCTACCTTCCTTCATTTTCATTGTTTTTGTTTTTTGTTTTTCTGTTTTCTGTGTTCCAGGCCAACCAGAGCTATTACACAGAGAAACCCTGTCTAGAAAAACAAACAAAAAAAAAAAAACAAGAAAAATAACAAAATATCCAAGCTCCTTCTCCCATCTCAGCTTAACATCTATCCACTGGTGCAGGGAGGGAGCACCTTAAATGCTGCTTTTCTCTCTCCACTTCTTCCCTGTTAGTTTCTTGAGACAGCGCCTATATAGTCCTGTCTAGTCCTAAGACTCCATCTATGGTGGTCCTGTCCTAGCCTCTGGAGTCATTGCCTGAGGGGCACACACTACTAGGTTAGTCACTGTGCTGCACATCACATGATCACACAATGATAAGGTGGCAGTTCCCATGTATAAAGCACATTCTTCTTACTTAGGTCATCTTCCCAACAGTCCCATGAGGAACACAGAAGGGTTCCCTATCAAACTCACCTCATTTTAAGCAATGAAGAAACCAACTCCGATAAAGTCCATTGTGACATAGCAGGACCAAAGATGGAACACTTGTCTTTGGACTGCTGGTGTCAATTAACTCTGTGTGTGTGGACCCTCACTGCTCCATACCGCTACCAGCAAGTTCATCTTGCCTCACGTTCTTAGCCACAGGTCGGAGGGGGGAAGCAATATCTGGAAAACTGACAGCCATATTCTTATAGAAACATTAGGTACATATACAAAATGCCTCACCCAACACTATAAACAGCATTCTTTTGTTTTTAGAGACAGGGTTTCTTGTAGCCCATATCTTAATATATATTAACTAATATGTCAAGAAGGTATTTCAGATTGTTCAGAACATAAAAGGGAAACCAAGCTCGGAAATACAATGACTTAAAATAGCAAGTTGGATTTGACCTGTCAAGAGAGAAGACAGGTGAGAGTCTGACTTCTACTTAGGACCGAACACCACCAAAGGCTTATTAAGACCACTCACAACCAAACCTGCTAATCAAGCTTCACATAAGCAAACAGTATGGGCTTTTTGTATGCAAGTGCCTTCATCAAGGCATTTGGAGTGTGCACACATGCAAACTGCCACAGCACAGGAGTGGTGTGTCCAGGGGATTGAACTCAGGTCATCAGGCACCTTTACTCATGGAGCCATCTTGCCAGCTCCAGAAATTTAGCTTCTTAATCAAATATAAATCAGATAAACTTGTGCTCACTAATTCTATCAAAAAGATTGTGAATCATCTGAAACTTACCTCTGCCCAGTTATACACACATCACTGTAGAAAACCAGGACATTTAAAATTAAACCACCTAAAATCTACTCACTCAGAAAAAGTCAAATTTTGGTGATGTATCCACAGTTTATAATGTAGTGCTTAAAAATAAAAAAGCCAGGTGGCGGTGGTGGAGGCCAGCTGATCTACAGAACAGGTTCCAGGACAGCCAGGGATGTACCCACAGACAACCTTGTCTGGGGTAGGCAGAAGAACCCCAAAAAAGCAAACAAAACCCCTCTACATTGCTGAGTGTGGTGGTGCATGCCTTTATTCCCAGCCCTCAGGAGGCAGAGACAAGAGGATAGCTTTGATTTCTTGGTCAACCTGGTCTACATTATGAGTTCCAGAACCAGTCAGGAGTACATTGTGTTTCAAAAAAGAACGAACAGATGGGATGTGGTCATATGTTAACTCTGAATTTATCTATATTTGGGGTTGTATTTGTTTGTCTGTTAGCTTGTTTCAACTCAAAGGTCTGCCTCTGCCTTCTCCAGAGTGCAGGGATCAAAGGTATGCACCACCACTCCTGGCTGTCTTCATTTCTGAGAAAACATGAAAGAAAAAGGCCCTCTTTAAAAAGCCCCAACCCCATTCTCAGGCAAAGGGCAGTCTGGCTGGCAGCCTACGTGTAAATCCCTAAAAATCTGGGAGCACAATATGCGAAATCTTATTTAAAATATCATCCTCCATAGCTGGGCCATGGTGGCACATGCCTTTAATCCTAGCACTAGGAAGGCAAAGGCAGGTGGATCTCTGTGAATTCAAGGCCAGTCTAGTCTATGGATCTCAAGTTCTAGGACAGTTGGGGCTACACAAAGAAACCCTGTCTCGAAAAACTTAAAAAAATCATCTTCCATGTCAACAGCAGAGCTCAGGGGCTCACAACTGGCATCCCAGCACTCAGGAGGCTGAGGTAAGACTACACTGAAAGACTATCTCCTAAAAACAAACGGGTAACACACGTAGGCATCTTGGCACCTGACATCTTCAAAACACTTACTAGTGCCTCCCTTTTCAAAAACTTCATGCAACTCTAGATGTCTCTTCACAATGCAAAGATGTATTTGTAAAAACCTTGTTTTCGTGTGTGTGCGTGTATTGTGTAGTACAAGAGAGGGTGTCGAATCTCTTGGAGATGGAGTTACAGGCAATCATGAGCCTGCTCCAATTGGCTGTTCTCTCCAGCTTCCAACACAAGGCCGTTGCGTTTTCAAGACGTTTGAATTACTTTTATTTTTCACTACAATAAAGTATTTTCAGGACCGGTGTGATAGCTCAGAAGGCGCTTACCGGCAAGCCTAACCTGAGTGATTCCCGGAACCCACATGGTGGAAGAACAGACTTCTTTGAAGTTGTCCTCTGACCTCTACACTTGCGCTGTGCCACACGTGTGCATGCATGCACACAATAAACACACATAATTTCAAGCATAAAAAGAGAATTTTCACATTCTGATTGAAGCTTGGCGTTGTGGCTCACGCCTCTAAGTCCTGCCTGAGCTACACAAAACCTTGTCACAAACAGCAGGAATTGAAACGGCTTTCAGAGAGTGCTGGTCCCATTTGGCCTTTCCCGAGACCCGCCGTCCCTAAGGATGCAGGGC
>LOEQ01003272.1:0-16633 GCA_001685075.1 Bramus lutescens | reverse complement strand
CACACACACACACACACACACACACCCGTCTCCATGCTGGCACATTTGCTCTGGAGGAAAACTATTGTTTGTGACTGAGTGTGGAAGGAAGCACTGACTCTAGACAGGGACTTTTTTTTTAAAGTGGGAGTAAAGGGACCCGCCCACTTTGCCTTGTGTATGAGGGGCTCATGGGAGCAGAGTCCACAAATAATCTGTTAGTCAAGTTTCTTATGCTGTGACCAAACACCTAATGGGAAGTAACTCAAGAAAGTGTCTATTTTGCCTCCCACTTTGAGGGCACAAGCCAACATGGTGGGATGGCATAGACAATAGGAAGGGTGAGTTAGTTTGTCTTTCTCTCTTTATTCAGTCCAGGACCCCAGCGCATGGGATGTAATCTCAGTTAGTGTGGGTCTTCTAGAAACTTCCTTACAGACATGCCTGGAGCCTTGTCTTCTAGGTGTCCATAATGCTGTAGTTTTCTTTCTGTTGCTGTGATAAACATCATGACCCAAAGCAACTTAGGGGAGGAAAGAGTTTATTTGGATTGTACTTCCAAGTCAGAGTCTAGTATTGAGGGAAGTCAGGACAGGAACTGAAGACAGGAATCTGGGGACAGGAACCATGAAGAGAATGCTGCTTGCTGGCTTGCTGTCTGGCTCACTTGTTCAGGCTCTGTTAATTTACCTATAAAGTCCAGACCAATCTGCCTAGGGATGGTGCTACCCACAGTGGACTGGGTTCTCCAACATCAATCACAGCCAAGACAACTTCTCACACCCAATGCTGCCAAGTCCCCCTCCCTCTGCATCTGCTACAATAGACTCTGCCCTGTGGAACCATAATCCCATAATCCAATAAAACCTCTTTATCATCCTTGAGTTGCCGTTTGTTGTTGTTGATTTTCAAGACAAGGTTTCTCTCTCTGTAGCTTTGGAGCCTGTCCTGGAACTAACTCTTGTAGACCACACTGGTCTCGAACTCACAGAGATCCACCTGCCTCTGCCTCCCGAGAGCTGGGATTAAAGGTGTGTATTACTACTGCCTGGCTCCTTGAGTTGCCTTTGGTCATGGGGTTTATCATAGCAACATAGAAGTAAGTAGTACAATACCCAAGACAGTATCTGTACATGAAACAGGGCAAGATCACAGTAGTGTTTTCCAAGAAAATGTAACTAAAGCCAATGTGATGGAGCTTGTAGCATGTACCATCATGCCCACACTCCCTAGAACATAAAGATGAGCAGGATGTAGCTTGACACCCTAAGGAATTCAGTGACATAAAATCAGCCTGTCTTCCAGTGGAGATCGACTCTTGGTGGCTCAGTATTTAGAGCAATGGTATTTAGTTAATTTCTCCTAATACTTGCATTTTTAGGGGTGGGGTAGATGAGATAGGGTTTCACTGTGTAGCCCTGGCTGTCCTGGAACTCACTCTGTAGACCAGGCTGACCTCAAACTGACAGAGATCTGCTTGCTTCTGCCTCTCCAGATGCTGGGATTAAAGGCGTGTGCTACCACCGCCTGGCTAATAATTGCATCTTAACTATTAGTATAGAGGTTCTCAGGCTTTAGCTCAGACCTCCTAAGCTAGAATCTCTGGCAGAGAATCACTGCAATCCACATGGGGCAGTCTTGATGCTAACAAGTGAACGCCTTCGGGTGAGTCTGAAGCCCGACAGGATTGTGTTAGGGCTGCTAAAGACACCTGGCTCTTTGCCATCTGTGTCCCACACATTCCTTGGTCAAGATGTGATGTTTGTGCTGGTGTATGGGATGGCCCATCACCTCAGCTATGTCTTAGAAGGCACAACTTGACTTCCCAGCTGCTTTAAAATATTCACACCCCTACTTAGAAGACCACTTTCCATTTCACAGCTCTAACAGAGAGGAGTCAAACTGCACCACCATCCACACACGCATTGCAGAGGATTGGCTGGACTTCACCTTTACCTGTGAGGGCAGCTGCCAGGACCAGGGTGGGTATCCTTGTCTGCAGGTGTTCGTGAATCTCACCCACTCAGGCCAGAAAGTGCTTCTCCACTACAATGATGAGGCCGTCAGAAGCAACCCCAAGGTAACATGGATCTGACAACTCAAGAGTTCTCTGTTGCCCTTCCATAGTGGTGTCCTGGGTGGGGCACAAGCCATTTGTGGAAAGTCAGTTTCCTTCTAGCGAACATTGTCTTCTTTGGAGAGTGTGGGTCATGTTCCCAAACTTGCTATGAAGCCAAAGATGACGTTGATCTTTGGAATCATGGAGCTCTACCTCCCAAGTACTAAGATTACCAAGTCTTGTGAGAAGTGGCTGAGGATTGAACCAGGAATGTGCATGCGAGGCAAGGGCTCCACCAACTGAGCAAAGCCCCAGCCCCTTCAGAATATATTCACAGTATTCCATCAGGATAGAGGAATCTGCAGCAGTCTTGGAGAAATGGGGTACATGGATAGGAGAGGTATATTCTAGCTTCCTGGTTCAGTGTGAAGTCCTAAGCAGGCAGTGTCTCTCCATTGTAGTCCTGGTTAGAATGAATGAATTCAGTCTTCCTTTAGCCAAGCTGGTAATTCTTTTTTGGGGGGAGGGGTGAAAAGACAGGATTTCTCTGGATAACTCTGTCCTGGAACTCACTCTGTAGACCAGGCTGGCCTTGAACTCACAGAATCACCTGCCTCTACCTCCTGAGTCCTGGGATTAAAGGTGTGTGTTACTACCACCCTGCATTAATTATTAAGACATCTAAAGAACTTAGAGTTTAAATAAATTACACCACTGGTTCATGTGATTTATAGTTCACAGTTACATGTAACTATAAAGGTTCTATTAGATGACATGCTATAACAGTGTTGCTGGTGATTAAACACTTAATCTAATTAATGATTTCTGGTTTTCTACTTTGGATGCAGTCATTTCTAAAGTCACACATTAAAGAGGGTGTGTGTGTAGACACACATGCCATGGTGTGTAGAGGTCAGAGGATAACTCACAGGCATGAGTTCTCTCCTTCCACCATGTGATCCTGGTGATAATAGAACTGAGGGGGTCAGGCTTGGCAGCTAGCACCTTTGCTGCTGTTCCTTGCTCCATGTCTCACATTTCTGTAGTCCCCACAAAATGGAAGCCCAATAGCTAACAGACATGGTCATTTCATTCTGTGCCTGCTGCCAACCTTTCCCTTCTCTCCACACTACGTGAGACGACTGTGCTCTATACCATGACCCCCAGCACAGCATCAGCCTACAGTCCTCATTGCTGGCTGTTGTTGACAGTGCCTTTTCCCTCCCCCAACCTCCCAGTGCTTTTACACGCCCAAGTGTCACCGAGACAGGAATGAGCTGCTCAACAGTGCCCGGGACATCAAGGAATTCTTCGATCACAGAAGTGGAACTTTCACTTGCTTCTACAGTCCCGACGGCCAGATGGGAGTTGTCCTGAGGAAGTCAGGCCACAAGGTTGTTTTTCATTGCTTATTTTGGCCTTTACTGACTTTGCTGGGTGGGGCCCTGATTGTTGGCTTGGTGAGGCTGACACAGCATCTATCGCTTCAGTGTGAACAGTACAGCACGATGCTGAGAGTTCAGGCAAGAGGCAGAGCACCTTCTGTGGGCAGGCGCAGGGCTTCGCTGTGCAGTGTGGCACAGAGCCAGGGAAGGAGGAAGAGAGGAGAGCTGAGGAGGCGGCCCCAGCTATCCCACCCCAGAGGCTCCAGCCCAAGACTTGAGTAGTGTGGGGTATGGTCAAGCTAACTTGTGATCCCAGCACATGGGAGGCTGAGGCAGAAGGATCAGGTTCAAAGCCAGCTTGGGCTATATACAGGTCTTGTCTAAGAAAAACATAGCTGGGGCCGTAGCTTCCAGATAGAACACGTACCTAGCATGCACAAGACCCTGGATTTGATCCCCAGCACCAAACCCAGCCATGTCTACGTACAAACCTGGTGTGTAAAGGACAAAGGTGGGCCCCACAGCTTTCCACATGGGAGGCAGCTTCAGATGCTCACTGTTGTCTATCTATTCTGAAAACATGTACAGTTTCAACAGTTTCTCTTTTTCCAGTCTCCTTCACACGAGCCAAGGGAGCACTTTCCTTCTCCTAGGCAAAATAAATTCAAGGCAGTTCTCTGTGTAACCTCGGTTCTCCATGGAATGTGCTGGCATGTAAGAAGCCATTACTGAGTCTATCTGTTGGGCACTCAAGTGTCAGCATGTGCAGTTCACATGAAAACATTTCTCACAGAAAAAGGTACTGGGAGGAGAGAGGTGGCTCAGTTGGTAAAATGAGAACCCAAGTTTGATTTCTCACACATACAAAACAACAAAGACCAAACAGGCCAGGCCTCTTAACCTGTACCTGGAACCCCAACACTGGGGAGCTGGATTCAGGTGACAGCTAGAATAGCAAATCTGTGAGCTCCAAGTCAATGAGAGACCCTGCCTCAAAAACCAAGGTGGACAGCAACTGAGGACAGCCACCTGAAATTGCTCTGGTAGCCACACAGCAAAACAAGCATGCAGGCATATGGGCAGCATACACACACATATACAGCCAGTTCACTTACTGTAAGTAGATTAAAAACTGCCAAGTAACACCCCAAAACCCAGGTCTGCCACATTCGCAGCAGTTCCTTTTTCCTTAACTCTTCATTCCAAGAGGAAAGCCGCTGCCTAGAAAACCCAGCTTACACTTGCTTGTACTTTGTGGCACTTTCCAGTTAATTATCCTTTCCCTAAGTTCCTTTCAGTCTCCGTGGGAACGGGAGAAATGACAAGCGTGAAGTAAGCTGTACCCAAGTCCAACATCCACCTCAAATAATGCACGCTGTGGAATGGTCCTGCTTGGACAGTCAGTGCTCTAACACAATCGGCCAGGGGGCTCAGCAGTTAAAAACTGCTTGCTTCTGCTGGGTGGTGCTGATGCACGCCTTTAATCCCAGCACCCAGGAGGCAGAGGCAGGTCAATCTCTTGAGTTCGAGGCCAGCTTGGTCGAGGACAGTCGTAGCTACACAGAGAATTCCTGTCTAGAAAACAAAACAAAGAAACAATAAAAGAACTCTTGCTTCCCAGCACCCACAAGATGGCTCAAAACCATCTGTAACATCAGTTCCAGGACATCCAGTACCCTCTTCTGGCCTTTGCAGCCATTACACGAGTGTGGTGCTTATTATACATTTATACATACATGCAAGCAAAATACTCATACACGTAAAAGTTTAAAAAAAGTCAAATGAGGTGATTATTTAAGTGTCACAAGACTTCCAGCTTAAGATGAGCATATGAGCTGAGGAGCTCACTGTTTTTCCAAAGCACCTCAATGCATCTTTACAGTTCCACACACAAAAATGAAAACCCTTCAATGTAGACAAATTGAGACTTTTGAAACCACTTTTGAGGTGTTGATGGAATCAAAGTCACACCTGATTCTAAGCCACTTTAAAGCGTGTTAGTAAATTCAAGTCACCAGTTAGCAAAGTGGCTAAGCCAGCAGAGTGACAGCTATAGGCAATGAGTCTTGGTGTCTCACCTTCTCCCTTTCCTTCCATCCATAGCTTCTCAGGGGTGGGATTCGGGAAATGTGTCTTTGATGATCTCCAGGCATAAAGATGGGGTGTGTGAAATAGCAAGCTTAGTTTCGGATAACTAAGAATTAATGGGGACAAGAGTAGCTGTGAAACCCTTGTGCTGAGCTGCAGCAGCCTACTCAGTCATGTTTGGTGGCAGTGGCGAGCAGGTAAGCTCTGACAGGTGTCCCTCTGCTTCCCCGCTCTCGTCCTTTGGTTAACTGATCTGCCTTGTAAAGGTTGTGAATACTATGTTGTATACCAAACCTTCCCATAATGAAATACACAACTACGTATGTCCGAGAAAACTGTAAATGGAGATTCTGTCATTTTCTCAAATTAAAGATAAATCTCAAATCCATTTCCTAGTGAACTTGACTTCCAAATTACCAATATACAGTTTTGTGCTTTCCCCTCCATGCACAACATAGAAGTGTCAGGTGTGTTTCCCCAGAGGTTTCCCAAGCAGTGACTACTGGTTCATCCCCGGGAAGACAGGCATGAAGCTGGAGAAGAGTCAATTTGAAGCTCAAGCCACTCAGCAGTCCAGTAAATCAAAGCAGCAGCGGGCTTACTGTGGAAGCAGGAAGCATCAATGCTCATGTCGTTACCAAAGGCAGCTTTCCTTCGGCACCGCTTATAATGGGCAGGGGGGCAAAACAGTTTGCTTCTACACTGACTTCATGTACAGACTCTAATTCCTAACAGACCTGAGAAAATGGTCCATTTCCTACCCATTTCCACACATATACTCACACCTACTCCTATGTATGTATATATCAGCTTAAAACACAAGTACTCAAGTCTCAATTTTTCTTGTTTTTACTACTGAGAACTGAACCTAAAGCCTTATGCACTACGGCACACATGCTCTATCACCAAGTGATATTGTGACTGCTAGCATACTAGCCAAGGGATGTAGTAAACTCCTTTATGCTTTAGAGAGATCAACATTCGTTTTTCTAGTACTTAGTGTCAGGGCAGAAAAAAAAATTGAGTTTTCTTCTTTTTCTTCTAGACAGGGTTTCTCTGTATAACAGCCCTGACTGTCCTGGAACTTGCTTTGTAGACCAGGCTGATCTTGAACTCACAGAGATCCTCCTGCCTCTCCTCCCGAGTGCTGGGAATGCCACCATGCCTGGCTTGACTCAGTTTTTCAATAAAATATTAGTAGTAATTATGTAGCAAACTCAAATCTAACTAGACTCTGTTCATAGCAACACTAGTTTGCCTTTGAAGAGAAACAGCAAGAGGGATTCTCACAGCTCTTGGCTTACACCACATGCTAAGCACCATTTGGACACAAGGTAAGTTTTCTTTCTTCTTTAATGAGCATGATGGTACAGACTGTGCAGTTAGGGACAAGCAGACATTGACAGTGGTGATTAGCGCAGCCAGTGCAGTCACAAGCTGAACTCCTTGCTGGGAACAGTATGACAGAAGAGGTCTCCAGTTTAGTGAAGTGCAGTTGTCTATACTCTAAGCCAGTGGATCTCAACCTTCCTAGTGTTGTGACCCTTTAATATATATATATAGTTCCTCATGTTGTGGTGACCCCCAACCATAAAATAATTTTGATACTACTTTATACTGTAATTTTTCTATTGCTATGAATCATAACACAAATGTCTGTTTTCTAGTGGTCTTAGGCAACCCCTGTGAAAGGGGCATCTGATCCCAAAGGGGTCGCAACCCAGAGGTTGAGAACAGCTGCTCTAAGTAAACAGAGCAAACGGAACTTTGTTGTGCTGAGTACTTCTGAGGCAAGGGTTAAAAGAACACTAAGAATGTTTCTTTTTCTTTCTTTTTTAGACAGGGTTTCTTTCTGTGTAAGCCCTGGCTGTCCAGGAACTGTAGACCAGACTGGCCTCAAACTCAGAGACATCTGCCTGCCTCTGCCTTCCAAGTGCTGCCCACAAAGAATGTTTCTAACTAGTTCCTCTTACACAGAACCTCAACTCACTGAGTGAACAAAATGGAGAGAAACCATCCGGCTGAGAAGGGAGGGGCAAGTTCCTCGCACAAGTGGTGCAGTCATCTTTTTGTGGTGCTTTATTCCAAGGTATTAAAGTATTATATTTGGAAGCAATGCATTCTTTTAGATTTTATTTAGCCAAGCTAAGTCCAAAGACTGAATGATAACAAAACCATCAACTGCATTTGAAACCTGGATTCTTGGATCCCGGGGGGAGAGGGGGTGCATTACCTGTATCCTCAGTGCTGTGGAGCTAAGACTAGAGGATCTTAAGTTTGAGGGCAGCCTGGGCTACACAGTTAAGACTTTGTGCCACCAAATGACAAAACCCTAAAAAACTACCATCACCACAACAAATTCCTTTGGGTTCCATAATCTAAAACATTCCTAGAAATCAGATAAAAGCTACTTTTCCCAGACATTAAGAACATACATAAAACCTGACAATTTTTTTTCTTATGAACCAACAGAAATAACTACATTTGGAAATTCATACTCAAAAGTTTTAGAGACCAAATATCATAGGATGGCTCTGAACTTACTAAGGCAGCTGAGGATGACCTTGAACTTGTGATCTTCCTGCCTCGACCTCCCTAGTGCTGGGGTTACAGGCGAGTGCCATCATCCCTTTTATACAGTGCTGAGGTTCAAGCCCAGGACTCCATGCATACTTGTCAGGCCCTCCAACAACTGAGCCACATTCCCATATTTCAGGAGGAAACACTGCAGCTTGTCTGCCTCCTCGCTAAACTAGATCCACAAAAAACAACACCTAGAAATACACATCATTCTGTCACACTATTATTACTGTGATACATTAGAAGAGGCTAAACAAAGTCTACTTGGCTTATAAAATGTTTTTTTCTTTTTGTACTTAGTAACATGAAGAATGGAGTCTATTGTTAGCAGTGAAAAATCAGCCTACGCAATACACTACGAGATTCATTTTAGTCCTGCCTGCCAATAAATACTTTTTTTTCTGATACCTGAGAGAGAATCCCCTTCCAGTTCCATTCCCACTGCTCTAACTGGCACACAGCTGAGACCCACCATACCCAAAAGCCAAGCAAGAGAAAAGGCACTGCATAGTAAGATGGAGGTGCACAACCCCCACCAAATGAAGATTCCACACAGACTCATTCAAGAGTGCCACTACAACCTGGGTGACTCCTAATAACCTCAAGGCCCTTCTGAACTTTAGAACCTTTTCCTATGTGTTAGCCTGTGCTAACAAAACAGTAAGAGAGTAACCGCGCTGTGGATGCCAGACTCAAGAACGAGCACCACAGGCTGCCCTGACTGTATGGCTTTGGAGCCATGAAATTTTAGCACTCCCGAGCTGTAAGGCATGCCAAGTCTGACTTGTAAATATAAAAATGGCGGAACCCTACAGAGTCTATGTGTTGTGAGACCGGAGGCACAGAATGGCAACTTAGCTATCCCCTTTATGAGCCTTTGGAGATAAAGGCTGCCCAGGGCATGACACAGGATCAGTTCAGTCTTACTGCAATGCTTTTGTCTGTTTAAAACAGCTCAGCCGTACTGTTCTGCCACCAAGAGTTATTAATTAAAGATGCTGTCAGGATTGAGATCAGTCTTCCAAATTCCAAGCTGGACTTGATTCTAGTATGTGCGATACATCCCCATAACTTCCAGCCCCTCTGAGCTTCCCCTGCTCAGACCCCTCCTTCATCCCCCTCCCCAAACATCTGGAGCAGAAGTAGCACAGCCCCCAATGCCACAAACTGCCTTTGAACTCGCTGCTTTAGCGATGTCATGGACATCAGAATAACTCTTAAGGTGGATTCTTGAGTGTGTGGGTCCAGCCCAGGTCTGCAGTTTGCAGGGACTTAGAAATAAGTGGACACTCTAATATTCAGAAAAGATTAACATACTAGGTGTAACATATTGCTGGAAATTACATTTCTCCTAAGAGCTGGCAGGCATGGACTTGTGACCAAACTACAAATCAAAAAAATTTACAAAAAGTATGCTAAGGAACGACCCGAGGTTCATGTGCTGTGAGGTTTCCACTGTACCCTTAAGACAGGCTCCTTATCTTTTCTGTAATGCTGTTCATCTCCTGATGAGCACAGAACACACATGGGCTGTGCTCTACCTATGATGATTACCAACCAGTTTAAGATAAAGTTCAAGGGGGCATATACATCTAACCAAGTAATTATTTCCTGATTAATAAGAACTACACTTTACACAAAATACTTTATCAGCAGCTGTTTTCATAAAAAAAAACCAATAGTCAGTTTCACAGTTGAAAAAGTTACACATTAAAATATTTTACAATTCATTATATGTTCCCCAGGCTCCCATTTCCTGATGGGCAGTAATATAAAGCAGAGTAGAAGGGACAACCTCAAGTCTGATGACTCTGACACCAAGTTTTACAGAGGACACGAAGAACCACAAAGTCTCAGGTTCTATGATAAAATAGCAACCAGATTCCATTCTTCTTGTAAAAACTCTAATTAGAAACATCTTTAAAAACAAACATAAAGCAAACAAACAGACAAATCAAACTCCACAGTAAGATGAACAGATTTCAAATCAACAGCAGTCTAAAAACCTTCAAACTAAAGGCCTTGTATCGCTGCAATGGTAAGAAGTGAAAGCATGGTGGAAGTCACTTCTTGCTACAGCGTACGCAGTTTCTTTAGATTCGCTTTCTTTCCTTCCAGAAATAATCACTGATGAAACATCCTCAAGTGACTTAGTGAAATTATGGAGCCAAAGTCAAGACTGACACAATATTCAATGACAAGGAAAGCCATTTACAGAGGTGACTGCTCCGCAGGTCTTTCTGATTCTCAAGCACCTGGGAGTGGCACATTATTGCTCGCTGAAAACAGATTCTGATCACCCCAGTTCCGATTTGAGTTTTAGTCCTTTGTCTTTTTTAATACAAACCATTCTCCTTTCTTTCGTTACGTATGTCCTTTATAGAACATAGACTTTCTATCAGTACAATTAATGTGGTTGTTAATGGCATAATAAGCTATGTGGTTGTGTTTTAATTGTGCAGACTCTAGAAGGTGGTAACTACTTGAACTAATGCAGAAAAAAAAGGCAAAAACTACCAATTTTGTGCAAGGAGGCTCACGGCTTTTTTTGTTTTGGCACTCAGGAAAACACAGTTCTTTTTGTAATTCTTCAGTTTCCACCATCAAAGCTGTAGATTTGTACCATGTCACTGACTTTGACTGTAATAATCCCTGATATAGAAAAGAATGGGATGTTAGTACCTAGCAACTGCATATCTAAGTAACACAAAGTGTTAAATGCCAAGTAAATAAGTTAGGAAGTTTTCTATATCTGCAAAAGAATCTATCTGGTTTTCTGCTTAAAACAGTTTAAATTCTGATTAACTATTCCAAGACAGTTTACAGAAGTAAGTTCCCCTAATCTTCAGGTTTTCTTGTTGGCAATAATATATACATGCTTTAGTGAAGTACCTAAATCTTCAATAATTATGCCCTTTAAGGGTTCTAAAATAGCCAGATATTAAGAGTATTTTTATTAGAGTCCCATTTACTATTCAAAGCTTCTACTCTAGGTGTCTGACATCACTGGTGAGCGCTTCAAAGGGATGCTGTTGTTCTAGAGTGTACAGTGTGCACTCTTCGTAAAGAGGCTCTCCAGGAACACGCCTAAGCTTTGAACTGTGAGGAAATTATTGCACATTTTTTCTTTCTATTTATTCTTTTTTTTTTTTTTTGGTGTGGCACCTGAACATCTGCTAAAGCTATTTTCTAGGACAGGAATCATTCAAACACTGAGTAGAAATCTAGAGTGACCACTAACATTAGCCCTACATCTTAGATGGATGATTTCAGAATGCTCAATAATGCACTCTGTGCGGGATGTAATAATGAAGTTTGAGACCTGACCATTTTGAAATGGGACATGATAGTAAAATGGGTTAATGTCCTTATTTTTATCATTGATATGAATACATAGCTTACGAAGATAAAAAAAAATTCATGGTTTCTAGTCTCTCATAATATAAAAGTCATTCATGACCAGACCTCAGTAGAGGGCTTAAGGGTCAGGATGATAGTCTACTTTGTATTCATCTAGTAACTGGTTTCAGAGGGTTGTGCCATTCTCAACTATAGATGGATGGATGATGAGGGCATCGGGTGAAAACGGACAGCAGTGGAAGGAAAGCGTGTGCAGCTCAACCTGTTCCTTAGGGAGTCATACAGGGGATCTACATAAATGGAATAGTGCCTGAGCCTCACCTACAGACCAAGAGAGAAGCTAACCATGCTGTTACCAACGATAAAAAATTTGGGGTGCAAAACAATGCATGACTATGGGACAGATTATGTAAATAAAGAATATATATTAATGATAGTTTCTATAATATAAATAGCCTTTAATAAAAAAAAATAATCTTTTTAATAACATTAATACTCACTTCTATTTTCTGGAAAACATGCATGAAAAAAAGTACTCAGTTCAATTGCAAAGGAGAAACAATCAGCTCAAAGTGAACACTGTACAGGTCAGAGACAAGAGCCCTGCTGGCCTCCTCAGATCACTGCTGTACTTGATGCCAGCCCAGAATCCCCAGGAAATAAGTCAGATCCTTGTAAATACTGTCCAGAAAAAAAACAACAAAAACCAAAACCCAACAAGAACACAGCTGTCTGCAGGTTATCACTTGTGACTGCTTTCCAAACCACAGGGGAGAGACCAAGTCCATCAGAGGGCTGGCTGTGTGTTCAAAGCAAAAAGCGAGCCCCTTTACCCCAAGTGTTGTTCCTCATTAAGCAGGGAATCAAAATCCCCACTTCAAACCATAAGTCTGAACAGCAACAGGAAAATAAGTATTTCCATTCTTCTCCAATTTCATTTACTTAATATAAACTCCAGCTTACTCAGACCTAAAGCAGTCACAGCCTTGGTTGTGTCCACATTGTAAACAGAACCCTGGCAAGACAAACAGAACAGCATTCTCTTTTCGTCTCCATCATTTGTATGTATTTTGGGGGTTTTTGTTTTGTTTTGTTTTTTTAAAAAAAGATACAAACAATCTTCAAAGTTTACCTTTTTTGGACTTAAGGCATAACATGAAATTGCTTGTTATTCTAAAGCTGGATTCTGAGATGAACTAGTTTAGTGCTATCGAACCCTGTTTGCGTGTACAGTGTTTCAATTATAGAGCATGTTGTTCCTGACTGTGCCATCCCCGTGCCACCATCTGCCTGTTATCACTCACTGCCATGCAGTGGAGAAACAATGCGCCAGCTTGCAGTTCCCAGTTCCCATCTCAGTTCAAGGCATGCTGCTTGATGGTGTGGAAGATCCAATCCATTTTTGTCGTCCAGCCGCCGTGATGTGCGTCATTCATTTGTTTTGTGAAATACTCCAAGGCCTCTTGCTCAGTTTTGTCTAAGGCTAGAGTCTTTCGAATATATGCAATGTCATCAAAAGACTGCAGTTCGGGCATTCCAGAGCCAAGCATCATTGAAAAAAGGTTGATGAAGAGATTGGCATGCTGCCGAATTGCTAGGTAAGCCTTATAACACATCTCCTGAAACCTGCAAGTGGGAAGAACATTTGGTCAGTGCACGAACTAGTACTGACTTCACAGCATTAGCACACTTGCCTTGGGTGAAGGTCTAAAAACTACTATTCCTCTCCCTGCTCCCCTGGCTCACACCATTCTACAATGTACACTCTGTGCAGAAGGACTTTAGTGCCTGCCAAGCACCTCACATACTGCTTGGAACACTACTTTTAGTATTTATGAAATGCCTGAACTGCTCTATACTAAAGTAACATCGCAAGGGTTTGGGCACCTAAAGTCGGGACTGACTTATACACAGAACAGAATCTTATAAAAATCCTTTGAAATCGAAGACAGACTAACAATGTAGCACAAGGTGGCAGGAAAAAGAACAAGCATGCGTAAGAGTTAACAGTTTGCTAGCTTTCTTCCAGTTAGGACCAAAACCCACATCCTAACCACACTACATGTTTTTGACAAGATAAAGTTAATTACTTTAACAATAGCCAATACTTTCAGTGTGTCATAAGCTTTAAGGGTTACTTTCTTTGTAGGTCTCACTTAGCTCGATGAATGAAATCAGTTTTCATCTTCACTCTTCCCCCATATCAGACAAATGAAAAAAACAAAGCCGCTGGAGCCTTGGGCTTCTTCAGCTCACACCCACTGCTAGGAAGCACAGAGTGTAGACCTGCTGTGCTGCAGGAGCCTCCTCACCACAGTTTCCGAGCTCACCTCTCAAACTCTCTGGTCTTTGTGTACTCCTGGGCTCCTTTACTAATCACTATTAAGAAATCTTGAGTCAAAACAAATGGCACACGTTCCCGTTTATAACCAAATTTTTTCTTCTTGTGATCCAAGAAGTGTCCAAAATCTATATGAAACAGCTTTCAGAAATAAGAAATTATATTTTAGTTTTCTATGCAGATATAAAAGACCTTGAGTCAGTACATTTAAAGAACCCGAAAGCATGCCAACAGTTACTACCTGTCCGTCGTCTTTCACCATGATGTTGCTATTGTGCCGGTCTCCAATTCCCAAGATGAAAGTTGCCACACAGTACCCAGCACACGACCTTGTGAACAGGTCAATGGCTGCGTCGTATCTACAGAAAGAAATAAACACCTCATGGGTGTTGTGGAAACAGAGGAGCTGGGGAAAGATGGCTGAAGTTTTACATTAACATTGGGGGAAAACAATGTCTGAAGACCTGAGAAGTTTTGAGACTCTTAAGTTTTCAAGAAAATTTTTAGATGTTCCTTGACCTAAGCTTAATTCTAACCAGAAGGAAAGAAACATCCATCATAATTCCCTCCCCGTGGTATGTGTGTGTGTGTGCGCGCGCGTGTCAAGGTCAGAGGTCAACACTGGTGCCTTCTGTTACTCACCGTCTTATTCATTTAAGGATTCTGACTTATGTGAATTTTTGTGTGACTGGATCCACATCTGTGGGGGTCAAAAGAGGGCTGGATCCCTGGAGCTGGAGCTGAGCAGCACAACTGTCAATGTGGGTGCTGGGAAGGAAACCTGTGTCCTCTGGAGGAGCCTTCTCTTTAGCATCTCTCCACCTTAGTTTTTGAGAAAATGCCTCTCACTGAACCGGGACTCACTGCCAGCCAGCCCCTAAGACAGAGCTGTCCTGGCTTCCTGCCTCAAGCACCAGGCTAAAGACCCATAACACAAAGCTTTATAAGGGTGCTACAGATTGAATTCTGTTTTTTATGCTTGTGCAAAAGTAGGTCATCAACTGAGTCACCTCTCCAGTCCCCAATTTTTCTGTTATTCTTAGATAGGGTCTTACACTGCACCCAGGCTGGCCTTGAACTCACAGCATACAACAATCTTCCTGGGTTAGCCTCTTGGGTGCTGGGATAAGCCACAATCTGCAGGAGAAAATTAATTTTTTTTAAGGGTCTCACTATATAGCCCTGGCTAGCCTGGAACTGACTATGTAGTCTAGGCTGACCTCACATTCAAGAGAGATCCACCTGCTTCTGCCTCTTAAATGCTGGGATTAAGGCATGCGCCATTATCGATAGTGTTGAAAATTATTTTCTAAAACAACATTTTTAAAAAATTAGAAGTAAAAATTTGAATGTATATTATTTCTTGAGTAAGATACATTCTACTTTTAAGTATCTATCCATGCATGGGCATGTGCATCCGAGTCACGGTGTCCTGGAGACAAGAACAGGCCACCAGACACCCTGGAGGTGGTCTAAGGCATCCCATTATGGGTTCTGGGGGTTGAACTTGAGTCCTCCAGGAAAGGAACATGCACTCTTAACTGCTGCACCACCAAATGTTTGTTTTGTTTATGATTAAGAGTAAGAGGATGTGAGATACAAGGTGAATGATGGAGACCCATCAAATCAGAAGCAATCCTCTCGCTCACTCACAACAGCCTTCACTACTTCAAAAGGGACATGCACTTTTCCTGACCACAGTGGTTTTCTCCTTAGCCAAGAAGTCCACTGAGTCAGCCACTAGCACATAACAAACTCAGGAGCAAACTCACATCTCGCCCTTGTTCTTGTCCTTGAGCCACTGATGCAGTGTGTGACTGTTGAACTGCAGCGCCCCCTTCAGGCCTCCTTTGCACTGGATCTGCATGATGGTGTGAGAGTTCCTCACCACTTCAATGAGCCCCACACAGTCCCCAATGGAGAGACAGCCATAAGGTAGCATTCTGGAAAATTGACAAAGGCAGGACTTTAAAACAGCAAATGTTTTTGATTGAAATTAAATCCCCAATTCTCTCCCTTTCTTTAATCCTTTCATGCATAGTCCATTGTTCTGTCTTAAATCCTGGCTTATTTCTTTGCTGACACACACATGCACGCACACAATCTTCCTAAATATGTAAGTACAACCTGTTCTCTATATACAAAATGTCATTAGTATGTATGTTTTCAGGGCAGACCATTTGGTACTGAATAACCAAATGAGGGGTCTCCCCTGGGAAGACGGTCTCTCACTTTCAGATTTCTGTAGCTGTCCTTGGTCTTTGTTTAGGTGATTTTCCTTTTCCATGTTAGCATGTCTACTGCTGACATCTTTGTTCAATAAAACTGCAAATATTCTAGTAGGCCAAAAATATCTATATTAAATTAGTAAATTAAACATGAATGACCTTTATTGTCTTAGCTTATTTCTCTTTATTTTCTTATTTCTCTCCAGCCTCCCTCACTGCTTTTTTTAGGATAAGTTGTTTTGTTCCATATGAAATGATCTGTTAATACACAATGATTTGGTTTTAGCTGAACTCATACATTTTTAGGAATAGGTTTGTCAAATGCGAGAAATGACAAAGCCCGCAATCATTGCCATGTGGTGGCTACGGCCACCCAACCGGCCGGGGTGATGGACCGCCCATTCCGTGCTGCTCGTGTTGCTCCCCCGCCCCCCGGGACGCGGGAACCGCCAGGACCGTGTTTCAAATGTGGTAAAACAGGTCATTGGGCTCGGGGATGCCCCAACCCCTATCGTAATCCTACCAGACCTTGTCCAAGGTGTCACACGGAAGGTCACTGTCGTGCACATAATGGCATTGAGACATCGGACCCAGTGAATTCCCAAGTTGACCT
>LOEQ01003271.1:273095-291044 GCA_001685075.1 Bramus lutescens | reverse complement strand
GTTTGAATACTTTATAATGAAAGCATGTATTCAGTAAAAATTACAGCAGATTCAAAGTTCATCCTGAGTTTTTGTCTGCCTGTCACTTGCCGAATTCTAGATTCTCCTCAAGTCTTCCCCCTTGTTCTCCCTCGGTCTGTGAGCTCCAAGAGAGTCGGTCCGTGGCAGGGAGGGGGAGAAAAATGGGAGGAGGTGGAAATTTTCAATAATAATAATAATAATAATAAAAAGATAGTGGGGGAAAAAAGAGTCTTCATCTCCAAGAGCAGATCTGTGTTATTTTTACTTCAGGGCCCACATACTACAAAAGGTCGTAATTAATAGTCTTAGGGACAGGAGGAACTAGAAAGAGTATAAGCACAGTGCCTCACTGGCTACAGTTACTCTAAGTCATAAAGCACAGCACACAGTCTAACAGAGCAAAGTCAATGAACACCCTAATGCTAACTGCATGTAAGAGTGTAAAGTCTGACGTCTCATCTTTTGTAAAATCATAATAAAAATTATTAACAATACCTAGATGGGGTGGAAAAGAAACAAAAATATGATTTTTACCCAGCATGTACCACTCCCAGGGTGTGGGCAGGCGCACATACAATGAAAACTGTGTCCTGAGAAGACTGTTACACATGTCCTTTCCCATAGGAACAAGTCAAAACTGTCAATTCTGTGTTTAATCTAAGACATACCATCAAACAACTAATGAGTGTAAGCAATGAAATACCAATATTGCTAACATAATCTTTATAGCCATTAAAGAGATAAAGCATGTAAGCAGCTAATGGAATAATGTTCTCCATCTATTGACTCTTAAAAAGGAACTCATAGTGACACAGACCACGATTCCAACAAAACAGCTATCAGTTCAAATGGAAAACTTCCCAATCCTACTACAGAAACACTGAAGAAGTAACTCATGAACACAGCTGTGTTTTCTCTCTAGAAACTCCCTGATGATGAATCAGAAAATATGGGAAAGTTAGTTATCCAAGGAACTGCCAGCACACAGCACTGCTTTCTTTAAGAAAACCGGTTATTTTATTAGAGATATTCTTCCAAGGTGGGCTCATTCTTTCTTTTTCTGTGCTATTTTTCCTTTTCTCTTTTACCTTTTTTTTTCTTTTTTGGAGGACAGATCCATGGGCTCAGCCACGTCATGGGAATACTGCATGACTGAATCACCAGCCTAGGCATCATTTTTTCTCTGTCACCATCTCTGACAATGGATTATACAGCAAATGGCCTGCTGTGACACTCTCAACTAAGGAAGGCAGTGACCTGGGGCTAAAATGGATGCCTCCAGAAGTCAATGACCCTGTAAGGTCTCTTGCCAAGAACCAAAGGCAGGCTAAACACTCTTTCTGTGACAGCCAATCTAACACACAAATTAAAAATGTCGGGACAAGGGCTGGAGAGATGGCTCAGCAGGTAAGAAAAGAACACTTGGCTCTGCTGGCAGAGGACCCAGGTATGATCCCCAGCACTCATGTGACATCTAACCCTAACAGTTCCAAGGGATCTGATGCCTTTTTCTGACCTCTTTGGCTACCAACTGAATGAACATGGCCTACAGACATACATGCAATCATATACAAAAGAATACAAATAAAATGCTTTCTAAAATGCTGTGACATTACAGTGTTTTGGGCAAGACAGATAACATAAAATTCCTAAAATACTATAGTTTCAACACATCAACACACTAATGAGAACATCAATAAAAAACATTTTTGTTAAACTAGATTAATCCCATCTCTTAGGTCAGCCATGTGAAGTCACCCGCCTACCATTCTTCTTAAAAGCCCTGTGATAAAACCCATCACAATGAGTTGTGTGACGCTCTTCGGCTGTGGGGATGGTGTGTTAGGGACAGAACAACTGTATATATGGGACACTGATAATAAAATACCACTGCTTGTGACCACACCTCCCTTCATCTTTATGAAGTTCCTTGGAGAGGAAACCAGGTAATTAAAAAGCCCTATGAAGATAACCCCATTACAGTACCTTGGCAGCTTTGTTAACCTTGTCTTCATTTTCTCTCTTATATACAAACACGGAGGCGCATTTCCCATCTTGCAGTATGGCGGGATAAACAGCAAGTCCAGAGGGCAAGGTGAATGGCGATTCTTTCAGTGTATAGCTCTTTAAAGCACTGTTCTCTGACCCCATCCCTTTGGCAGTGAGGCAGTTCCTCCTCAGATCAAGCAGGTCTAAAACGCAGGAGAAAACATTACATATCTATCTGCAATATAAACCAAGCTGGCTCTCCAGCTCACACCGAAATGTCCATTCAAACTTACGTCATTTCTGCAGTGGCGACAGCTTTATTTGATATCACAAATGGTCAACTAACAGCAAGTTATCAGGAATGCTTGTTAATTTACAACTAACAACTCCAGAGAAAAATGTGTGTCACCAAATAGTCACAGGTACTTCCTTCCCCAAACCCAATCACATCACACACAAATTTTATAAAGGTTTGTAAAACTTTGCAGTTAAAAATAAATAGTCTTAGACAGTGGTAGTGGTGCATACCTTTAATCTCAACACTTGGGAGGCAGTCAGGTTGGTCTCTGAGTTCAAGGCCAGTCTGGTCTACAAAGTGAGTTCTAGGACAGCTGGAGTTCATAGAGAAACCCTGTCTTAAACCCCTCACCTCCCAAAAATAATCTTTGTATAAATACAAACCTAATAGTCATGACACAAATTTCTCTTGACTTAGATTTTCCTTCCACTTGAAGAGCCACAGAATAATTTGTTATCTATGTAATGATGTTTAAAAAAGAAGCCTATCATAGAATTTAAAACATGTACAGATGTATACACTTCTACACGAGGAACACAAAATGCACTAGGGCAAAAAGCTACAGAAAATTAGTTTTTCAAAATCTAAGACTGTCTGTAGCTAAGAGCTAACTTCGCTGTTTAGTAAAGGCACTGAGCTCTTATGTCCCTAGCAATTTATCTTTCTTAGGCTCAGGGATACTTGCGGAAGAGAGGGCCTATAAAAGCCAGAGGAACAGAAGTTTGCTGTGGTATTGTATCTGCTAGAAAGTCAAAGAGGTGATACCATCCAGTCTCATTGACATGCCTGTCTAACAAAGACCTGAACGACGAGGACCCCAACGGACATGCTAACATGAAAGGATGAAAGCTCACCCAACCCTAACCCTAGCCAAAGAACTACAGCAACTAGGGAATGCTGAGAATCAGAAGTGGTCTTCCAAAGGGAAGAGTTCCCAATTGCATGTCCAATAGCAAGTGGTCAACCCTGACATCATATATATATATANACACACACACACACACACACACACACACACACACACACGTGTGTATGTATACACAGGTAACATTATACACACTGAGCAGGTTGTATTTATGCATTTAGGAACACACACAGCAATTAAAGAAAAAGAGACCATGAATCAGAGAGCAATGAGGAGGGGTGCACAGGAGGGTTGGCAGGAGAAAAGGGAAAGAGGCATGAGATGAGCTAGGGAAGGGTTACTTTGAAAAGTAGGTGGAGCTGGCCTGCATTCTTGATAATTCCAAAACAAACCTTTTCAATATCAGCAAACAATAAAGGAAAACAGAACGAGGAACTACAAGGAGGTGAGTGTCTGCCTGGCAAGAAGTCATGCTCCTGAGTTTCATCATTAGTCCTCAAGGTTCATGAGCTATGCTATCCAAGGCAAGGACAATGAACATTTAATTTATTCATTCTCAATATTTAAACAGGCCCTTGTTGGAATACTGGGCTTTAGAATATCTGTCAACCTTTAATTCGGTATTATAAGAACAAACATGATAATAACTTTAGGTTTACAAAAGGATTAGAAAGATACTAAAACTGGTCATTTTTCACAGCAGTGTATTGCCTATGACTCTAAAAAAAATCACTTTAAACAAGGGATGACTCTGTTTCTACTGAGAATGGAATGCCTTGTACTGTTGTTGTCGTCCTGAAAGCTTGGCCACGCGGAGAGCTGTCTACTGACACCGTCTACTGTGAGGCTGAGCTCTATGACCAGTGCAGCAGGCAGGGAAAGGTACTGAGGACTGGATTTGACAACACCCTAAAGTGGTCACTGGGAATTCCTACCACGGTAGGGGCAGGAACGCTATTGACATAACCATTGCTTTTAAAACTGAGAATGGAACTGAAAGGAGAGTACTGGAAAGCAAGGCGTAAATAGCACTCCGAGCTCCAAATATTCTTTCTTGGTTTCGGGAGTGTGGAGGAAAATATGAAATAGTTCCACATAGATTTGAAAGGGAAGCCACACGATGGTAGAAAAGGATATTCTGATATGGCATAGACAATTTACAGAATACACTTCTACTTTCTGTAGTGAAACGTTGAGTAGACAGTCTCCTCGGATGTGAATATACACCATAGCTATCTTTATATATATATATATATATAAAAAAAAACACGTTAACCTATTTTCTTCCAACCTTCTTTCTTTGCTTCAGGTGAAGCTTCAGAAGGGGCCACCTGTGGATGGGAAGCACCCTTGCCTAATTCATCGGACAACTTCTAGACTCAACCATAAAACCTGTGTCCTCTGAGAGAAATACGTCTGTTAGTTCTCCCAACAATCAGTAGAGATTCTCTTGACTCCCGTTTCCTTAGCTTCAAAGTGCCAAAGCTTACACCATTACCCCGAGAATCCTAAGACTATGCCTTATCCGCTGGCACTCAGTTCTTGGGTGATAAACCTAGCAGCCCTGTGCTTTGATGGGTTTCAGCCATGGACGTTCCCGGTTAAGAACTCAAACCACAGTGCTAGGTGATCGTGTAGTCTCTGCGGTCTAAAAGTACCCTGACTGACCTCAGCTCATGATACACATGAGTCCCTCAAACCAGCGGTAACTATGATCCCCAATTTCTGCCAAAAAAAAAATGACCCTGGGAGAAAAGCGTTATTTTTATTCTACGCATGAAGCCCCTGGGGGCCTGGCTCTGTCTGGGATCCTGCTCCCGCGCGACCTTCCCGCTAGACTTCAGGCCCGGCCGCTCCGCTCTCCACCGACCTCGGCCGGACTGCGGGGTTCACCGGAGAAGCCAGGGAGAGGGCACCACCAACACGCCGGAGCAGGCGGCGCTCANGGCGGCTGGCTCCGACGCGCAGGCCTAGGCCCCTCCACCCACAGTCTTCCGAGCACCGGGCTCAGACCGCACCACCAGGGCCCGGAAACGGGTCAACAGACCGGCCTCCAGTTCCTCCGACGCCACCACCGAGGTGCGCGAACCCGGAACCGAGCTAGAGCGGCCGCGCAGGTGATGCTCGGGCCCGTGTCATCTTCAGGGCTGGGCGCCGGGAAAGCCTGCGCCGCGCGCCTGCTCCCAGCAGCCTACTCTGGCTCCAAAAACAAACAAACAAACAAAAAAAACAAAAAAAAAACCCGTCTGCGTGTATTTTTAACCTTACTGCACAGGTGTCCTAATTTAATGTTTGGGTTTTTAGCCGGCCTGATTGGAGTTCATTTCCGCCCGGATCCAAAATGGCCAACTCTGGCTTCAAACAAGTACGATATTAAGGGGCGGGGCAAAAGGAGAGCAGTTTGGGGCTGAGCCAGAACTTTTCCGGTAGTGACTCGCCGCATCCCAGCCATCATGGCCAAGCTACCTGGGAAGGTGTTATTTTTATTTATTTATTTATTTATTTTTACTACTGGTGACGTTGTCAGAAATCATGATGATTCAGGCTTTAAGACTTAAGGTTTCTGGAATCAATTCAGTGGAAAAATAAAATTAGAAGGAATATTGCTCCTCAAGACCAAAGAAGAGAGGAAGGGAATGGGGGAAAGAAGAAAAGGGATAGGAGGGGAGAGGAAAGGAGGAAGAGGAGGAAAAGGCGACGGTACACACTATAGGGTTACTAGCTCCGACATCGCTGATGTCTCCATGCTTGATCACCTTCAGCCTAAGACCAAATGATCTCCCCATCTGCGTGTGGGCTGTCGCAGGTTCTGTCTAATGAGACTTAGCAGAGCTGTGTAGATGCTAAAGAAAGGTCAGTGCAACACAGAAAGCCTCTGCCTTCCTAGTAAAGAATGTGGGCATGAATGAATTGCAGCTAAGTCATGTAAAGAAACTCAGCATGCTAAGACTGAGTTGAAAGGCAGAAAGAACGGGATTCTCTTGATTATTTTATTCCCTTTTCCTGGAGGAGTAGAATTGAATCACTTCCACCAGCACGTGAAATCTGCCATCAACACAGTTACTTTCCTGACTCACCTTCTGTGCAGTTTCCTTAGCCCTGAGTTCTTGCTGGCATTCTCATCCATTCTTTGATCATTCATCCAAGTCTAATTGTAGATGGGATCTTGGATAGTCTATATACCGTTTTCCCAAACACGATGGTCATCTCCGCCTCAAATTAACAATAAAATTTCCTCCTGAATGAATAAAAGAGGACTGGAAGAGACTCACACTCAATACTTTCTCTCCCCACTATTTATCTACTCACTTACTTGTCCCAAATGTCACTCAAGTCTCTAAATAAATCACTTCTTAAATATCTGGATTAAGATTCCAGATGTTTTGAGGCTACAGGTTACCTTGTACATGTCCCTCTACTAGGGATGACAATCACTTTGACTCCGCAGGAAGAGGGAGCAGTATTGGACTGACACAGAGATTCAGCTATCCTAAGTGGACTTGGATAGTTTTGTTAGTGTGTGGAGGACAGAGGACTACCTCAGGTGATATGCCTCTGTAGGACCATGGACAGGCTCTCTCATGGTCTCGCAACTCACTGATAAGCTAGGCTCTCTGGGGATACCCAGGAACCCACCTGCCTTTGCCTCCCCAGCGCTGGGATTACAGCCTCCTGCCAGTACTGCAGTTTTAAACACAGGTTCTAGGGATCAGACTCAGGTACCATGCATTTTACTGAGTGAGCTATCTTCCTGGCACCCCTCTCCCCACAACAAAATTACAGAGTATCTGCACATGAGTCTGGGGTGAAATTCTAAAACCATGTGTAGATTTTGGCCTCACAAGATTCTTACACTCTAATGGAAGGCTGACGGCGGGCAACCTTTCAGCTTTTTTGACTTGTCTTGAAGTTACTCATTTTGGCAATGCAAATTCAATTTTTATCATCCTTACAAGTACTATTTAGTCTGCCTGAGATGTGAGAAGGGCATTTTTCATAGTATCTTGTCTCTGAGATAGGGATTTCCTATTGAAATCCTTCCAATGCCAGCCCCTGAAGTGTGAAATGCTTCTTAGCTTCCAAGTGCACACGAATTATTGCAGACTCTTGTTCAAATAAAGAGAGAGATTAGGGGGAAATAGAGATGGGTTGAGTTGTTTAGATCTCCTTGGAAGAGAGTATTTCATATGGTGATGTAGATTTGCTCCTTAGGGATGGTTAGTGCTTCATCTGGAAACATGTTAAAGATGTGAATTATGGGGCCCATGCAGCTGGAGATGCGGCTTAGCAGTTAAGAGCACTTGCGGGTTTTACACGGGACCTAGGCTCATTTCTTAGCACCTGTAGGTAGCTCACCTGGAACTCGAGCCCCAGGGGATCGGATGCTCTTCTGGCCTCCAGGAGCAACAGCACCTGTGTGATGTAGCACTTGGGTCCTGTGACCTCATCTCCTCTCAATCTTTCACTCACTTCACCTGTCCATCAATCACACTGGCCTCCTCAACATCCCTGCAACTCAAGTGGACATTTCTTTAGGACTTTTGTTCTAGCTCCTCCTTCAGTCGGCCATCCCTCAGCCTTTGATACCGACCTACCTCTCTCGTGTCCTCCTACTGTGCTCAGATTACTCTGCTTAGTGATGTGCACCTTGACTCTGCCATCTAATGCCACAGCCTTTATCCCTGACGATTCCATTGCCAAAGCTTCTTAACCTTTACATGTTCCCATCACCCTAGAGTTCTAACATCAATGTTTTATGAACTGTGAGAATGACAGGTTGCTAGAATTTGGAAGCATTTTAACCATAAATAGCATCCCATAATTTAAATGTAAAAATTTTTCTTAGTTGTCATCAACTGTACTGGTGGCCCTTGTGTGATGCATCATAGACTGATAAAGCACAGGAATTCCTACCTATTATGTTTCTCATTCATTTCTAGGGCAGAGGTTAATTTTTTTTTTTATTTAACAGAGACGCAAATAAGACCCAGGTACAACCAATAACTTTGATGGTTACTAGTACCCTGACCTGTAGGGCACTGGCCTAGCAATGGTCAGCAAACATGTGGAAACAAATCAATTACAAAGATTTTAAGAGTTTTATTAGATTTTGCCCTCATTTTTGACAGTAAAGTTTACTTTCAACTATTTTCCTCAAAGAGTTTTAAAATTCTTTCACATCTTCCCCCGACTGCTATCTTCTCCCTTGTATGGTACAAAGGCCATTTTGTAAAGAATTTACTAAGCCAGTGAACTGGTACACTGCATGTGTAGAGCAAGAGACACCTGTATGAGAAAAGCAAAACATACAGTACAATGGCTGCTCTTGGATTCTGGCTAGAAAGAAAAGTAGAAGACACCTCTGCGTGCCTTTCTTATCTTCTCCAAGAAACAGAAAAGCAAAAGACCGCTACAGGAATCCCATGGAAATGTGGTCAAATCACAGTACATAAAAAGGCATTTTAGCAATAGGAAATGCAGGGACGTTTAACAAAAACAAATGTAAGTAAGCTCTATGTGGTTGGTGGCACGTGCTTATCGTTCGGCTACTCAAAAGATGAGGTGGGGGAATCACTCAGTGCATATTGGGACCAGCCTGGATGACATGGTAGGACCCTGTCTCAAAACCAATAAAACAAGAAATAAACATAAAAGAGAATGGGGAGGTTTAGGAAGAATGGTTCTTAAAAGGATGCCTATAGAAACTATCAAAAGTCTGCCATCACAAGCTTGCCCAGAGGCCACTGAAATTCTATAGAAGAAATGCCTACAAGGACAGCTCCCTGGCAACTGACCCTTCAATCTTGGGATACATTTCTTTTTTATCATTGTGGCCAAGGATTATTATTCCTAAGAGTATGTAACGATTCTCATGTTTGTCTTTGAAAACGTTTCCTCATTCTATCACATTCAATATGCCCACAGTTTATTCCAACATGCATATTCCTTTTGCAATGTTGTGCTATTTCCAAATAAATAATATTCTATTATCTTTTATTTAGATTAAAAAATAAGAATTAGATGATAATTTGATTGTACCAATGGTGTTTTCCAGAAGGAGCCACTGAAAGGGTGAGGAGTAAATTTAGTTACAGAAGGGAGCTGGGTGCATTGGAGGCTCCCTGCTCCCTCTGGTGGCAAGTATACAGCGTCACCTACTTCTCTGGGTAGATAGGACATTTGGACCCAGACTGGCTTGCAGTTTGCAGGCTGAAATACTTTGCGTGCTGTCTTAATTTTGAGAACTTTTATGGCTGCCTAAAAAGTGGAGAGACTTATGAGAAAAATACAGTACATACATCCAATAAAATTATTCCACTATAGGAAGAGATGAAGTCTTCAAGGCCTGTCTGTGAGAGATGAGGTATGAGAACAATCAGGTATACATCCCCTTCTGTGTAACACAACATAATTATGTTATGTGCACATTTCAGAATGGTTTGCCCCCTTCTCTGAAAATCTAGTGCTATTAAAGCATCAGATTCTGGCTAGTAATGAATGATCTCATCATCAAAGTCTTATTCAGGCATGGGTAAGGCTGCTTCAGCAGGGTCTCTTCTAGTGTGGCTCCTCTTGGTCCAAACACCCGACGGATTCAAGAAATCATCGGTCCTGACTGTTCATCATTATTTAACATGCACTGTCGACTCGTAGACCAGATAACCACAAAGGACACTCCTGTGTCCAAACATATCTAACTAGTTCTATTTACTCTGATGTCAAGCTGCATTCCCTAATCTGAGTCCATTTTGATTCCCTGGAAAGGACTGGTTTCCTATTCCATTTCCAGATGCTAGCCAAGCTGGCCTATCACAACTTCAAAACAAGGGGGGAAAAACTCCAGCTCTTTGTGAACTTCATCAGTTTCCAAGCTGTGTAAGAGCTGATCCTATAATAAACTCCCCATACTGTCTATCTGGTGGCTCTCTCTTGATACAATTCTGATACAAGATTGATTGAAAATAGCTGAGCCCATTACTACAGAACTTTTTAAATGGAACTTCTCACTGGAGTTTGGATCTTACAATTGTGGTGATCCCTGTCTGGTAAGGAGAGGTGTGGCAGCAGCTGTGGGATTTTGATGGATGGATTCCAGGGGACACAGACAAATTTATAACCTTAGACAAGGCACTTATTCCTTTCTGCTGGGGCTCTCTAATTTGGAAAGTTGAACAATCCAGAGGACAGCGAGGTGCTGATGCAATTAAAACAGCGGTTGTGTTCTAAGGAAAGAGCCAAGCTATTAGACTCCCAGTGACACAGCAGAACACTGCTTCTTCAGGACTCCAAGAGATGGCTTTGTCCACTCAGATCAGAGGGAAGCCCCTGCTAAAGGGAAACAACTGTGATGTGACTCACAGTGGGGACACAAAGACTACTTGTGGGTCAAGGGTAGCAATGACACCATTACCTGAAAATGAGGTTATGAGGTTATGCCTTCTACCCCATAATCATTTAGAGAAGGAGCAAAATAATTGACACAATGTGCTTAGCTCTGGGTTTTGCTGACTTGAGTACAGGAAGCCAAGTGAATGGGATCAGGGGAGGCAAATTTACTGACTACACTATGGTCAAGCAAATGCAAACAAAGTGGTGAGAAAATTATGACTCAACTCATTTGGGAAGAGAATCGTGAAAGCACTGGCACCCATGAAGATGCCAGGCTGATGAATGCTAAGATGGGTGCTATAATTTGAACCACAGGACTACAGGAAGGAAAGCCAGGATGGTGGGAGTCACACCCACTACAGAATACTATTGTTCAAGTGTTAACTAAGCTTGTGCAACACCTTCAGTGGTGAGCACAAAGAATTTGTAACTGATATGTCTGTTCAGTTTTACCATGTCAGAAATGTTTTTTTTAATCTTCATATTTCAAAGATACTTTTCTGGGCCTATTTTTCAGGGATTTCCTGAGAAACCCAACCAATAGTATATACATAGCTCTTTAAGGGAACTTACTATGGGAATCAGTTTATGAGACTAAGTAGGTCATGAAGTCCCATAATATTCTATTTGAAAGATGCATAACCAGGAAAGCTGGTGATGCAATTCTGTTGGGGAATATTATTTTCAGGTGTGTTATTTTTGTTTATGCTGCATTTGATTAACTGTGAAGCTGTGATTCTTTGCTTGCCTAAAACACTTCATGGTCTAATAAAGAACTGAGCAGCCAATAGCAAGGGAGGAGCAAGGATAGGTGAGGTTGGGAGGCAGAGAGGATAAATAGAAGGAGAAAGGAAGAAGAGGGGGGAGGACAAGAGAAGAAGGAGAGGAGGACACTAGGGGCCAGTTACCCAGTCAGCCACAGAGTAAGAAAGAGTTAAAGAAAGATATACAGAAGTAAAAAAAGGAAGAAGCTTGGAGGCAAAAGGTACTCAGGATAATTTAAGAAAAGCTGGCAAGAAACAAGCCAAGCTAAGGCTGGGCATTCATAATTAAGAATAAGCCTCTGTGCGTGATTTATTTGGGAGATGGGTGGTAGGCCCCTCAAAAAGCCGAAAGAGCAAAATCATATCACAACACATTTCAGTCTGAGTGTAAACTTCTAAGAAGCAGTGGAGGAGTCAGTGGTGTAGTCCTAGTTTGAGTGGAAAGGCCAGAAACTTGGTAGAGGGAAAGAAGCTGCTGGTATAATTCCCAGTGTTCAGTGGCTCAGCAATCAGGAGCAGCAGGGCCCTCGCTACAAGAGAGAGAGAGAAGTCATGTTCTTTCACTTGTTCACAAGAGCTATCAGCACTGTTGCAGACGGTGCCTACATTGGTGAGGGTGGTCCTTCCCATTCAGTCTGCGGATTCAAAGGCCAATCTCTTCCAGAAGCACACCCAGTCACCCAGAAAAAGTATTATTTTATCAGATGCATTTTTTAGCCCAGTCCAACAGATAACATGGAGAAACCATGATGCCAGGTATAGAATTCTAGGTGACCAGTTTATTGTTTTTCACATTGTTTCTGATGAGAAATTTATTATCACCTTTATTTTCTCCTCTGTGTCTGATGTATTTAAAAATGTTTTTTAGATCTTTGAGAATTTCATACAGTGTGTTTTGTGTTCATCACCCTTCCTCCAACTAGACTCATCTTTCTTCCCTATCCCTCCAGCTGTCCTTTTATGTCTCTTAGAAACCCGTCAAATATCGTGCTATTCCACTAGAGTCCTTGGGTTTGAATGGGTAGATAAGTAAAATTATCTCCATAGTACACATATACATGATGTTAGAGACTGAACTTTGTCTCCCAAATGTATGTTGAAGTCTTAAATCCTAAAAGGTGACCGTATTCATAAAGTCTTTACAAAGGCAATCGAGTTAATGAGGTCTTTAGAGTGGGTCTATTCCAATGATTATTGTCCTGCTGAAAGGAACAACTGAACGTAGAGACCTGCAGAGAGAAGAGGATGTAGACACGTGAGCAAAACAGCCATGGTAAAGAGTGCTGCATCTACAAAACCAGGGAGCCAGTGACTCTCAGCAACATCAGAAGCTAGAAAATTTAAAAATTTCAGAGGAAACATGGCACTGCCAGCACTGTGGTTTTGCACTGTTAGTTTCCACAGCTGTGGATGATCTGTCCCTAAAGCCTCATCCCACCCAGGTTTTTAGCGTACATTTACAGCAGCCCTTGAAAACCAAAATGCTTCATACATGTGGCTGATCTGGAGCTTGTACAATCCCCAGTTACTCTATTCTATGCTTGGAACAAACTGGGTTCAAGAATCCATCAAAGCCAGGCTTATGCTCACACCTGTCTCACAGCACTCAAGAAGGCGGGAGGGTCTCTGTGTGAGAGAAGCCTGGATTACAGAGTAAGCTCTTGTTTAAACAGAATAGTAAAGATGATGATGATGATAGAACTACACGCTAGTGGCATAGGATTTTGTATCTAGGGCCCTTCTTGGTCCCTGGCACTGTGTCTGGTTCAACTGGTATTATGTTAAAGGAACCACTGGAAAATGATGGCTGCTGCCATGGTGAGTTTTTAACACAAAAAGACCAGTTCCCAAAGCAAGGGAATTAGCAAATTGGCCCAACAGATACCATTCAATTGTGAGATTGGTCATTGCTATAAGCCAGTGTTTAAAAGTTGTTATATAAAATATAATTAAAAGTTGACAAACCAGCCTAGTAACTTTCTTGCCTTTTTTATAGTAAGATATTTAAATCTTTTTTTCATGAAAAAACAAGCCTAGGATAATTTCGGTCTCTGTGCATTGTTTGTTTGGCAGTTATTTTCTCTCCGTTCACTGAATGCATTCTATTGGCTATTTAGTTGTTGAGTTATTTTATCTGCCTAATTCTTCAAGTATGCTTTTCAGGCCATTGCTTTTTGATACATTGGAGTCTCATGCTTCTGTATCCTAGTATTGTGTGTTGTGTGCTTCCTGTATCAAACATTTCCTTCCTGTGTAGATATGCTCCTTTCGTTAGCTTGGAAAACTCGCTATGCTCCCCTCCTTCCCCCACTCTTCCACTTTGAAAGCCAGGTTTAGTTCCCATTCATATCAGCTCCACCACACTACAATGAGATCATTCACATTTCCAGTTTCTTGAAAATCAGAGTGACTAACCAAAACCTGGACTAAATTAAGAGACTTTAACAGATTGCTCATGCCGACTAGAGAGACAAATAGCTTGCATCTCAGCCTGTTTTCAGCAAAGCTCTTTTGCTTGCAGTAGCTGTATCATCCTGAACTAGAAGAGTTTGGTTCTCTGTGGTGGAGACACTCTGCGAAGCACTGGGAAAGGCTTTGTAAATATCTAATACGTGACCCCCGTGAAAGGGTTGCTTGACTCCCAAAGCAATCACAGCTCACAATGGAGACCTACTGGTGCAGTCCTTTGCTCTGTCCACCGAGCCTTGCTCCAGTCTCCTTTTCATTAGGGCAAAGAGGTGAAGGGAAGTTCCAAGTCCATTCTTTTGCATCACATCAATGTGGCTCGCTCAAGCTGGAGCAGCAAGGCTTACTCTTCTGCACTGGCCAGATCATGGAGAACCACCAACAGCCAGGACCTCTCAGTACTTTGTGCCTATGCCCACAGGAAGCATTCAAGCCCTAGGCAAGGTCACCCCACCAGGGAAAACAATACATAGCCTAAGTACTTAAAATTTCAATTTTTAATCTCTCTGATATGTTTGGTTAGTGGTTAAAAATACAGTGTCAAATAGGCAGTTTTCAAAAGATGAAATACAAATAGTTAGTAAACAGTAAAAAATGTAAGATTACACCAAACATCAGATAAATGAAATTAAAACTCTACTGATGTTGACAAGAGGTTGGAAAGGGTGGAGTACTCTGGAGCACTGCCTTCCAGGCAGGACATGCCTGTTGTAGTCAGGAACATATAGGAGCTGTGAATATCTGTACAAGACCCACACCCACACTGAGGCTGAACAGTTCAGTCATGGAAAGGAGTGTCTCAGGAGGCTCCACCTCTCCTGAGGGTCCACAGGCAGTCAATGACTGCTGGTGAAGGGAGAGACATTTCCCTTAGTGTTGTAGACCCTGGTAAGTTGGCTATGCTCCTGTAAAACCCCTCACCCATGTTCCTGTAAGCAAACCTAATCAAACGTGAGTCACTCACAAGCACATACAAGACTGTCAGAGTAGAGGGGACAGCTGAGAGGAAGAAGGTCAGCAGGAGTCGGAAGGAGATGAGAGGGTAATACGAAGTGAATCTCTTTCATAATATATTATCTATGGCAGAGGTTCTCAATCTGTGTGTGACAAACCCTTTCAGGTTATGTATCAGATATCCTGCATATCAGATTTTTATATTATAATTTATAACAGTAGCAAATTACAGCTAAGTAGCAGCAGTGAAATAGTTTTTTTGGCTGGTGGTCACACTGAGGAACTGTATTAAAGCATCACAGCATTCGGAAGGTGAGAGCCACGGCTCTGCATGCTAGGAAATACCACGATGGACTCTATTACTACATGTAATTAATATGTGGACAAAAGGGAACCCTTATACACTGCTGACAGGAATGTAAAACTAGTGGAGTCACTAAAGAGGTTTCTTAATAAACTAAAATAGATCTAGCATTTGTCCCAGCTATGGCAATCCTGGGTGTTTTCTTGAAGGACTCAAATTCAATGTTTCAGAGGCTTTTGTGTATACATGCTTATAGCACCCCTACTCACAACAGCTGAATTATGGAATCAACCTAGGTGTCCAACTTCAGAGGAATGGATAAATAGCATGGTATGGATGCACAGTAGACTTTTTCAGACTGAAATAAGAAAAAGGTTATGCTATTTGCAGGAAAATGGGTACGAATGAAGATAATCATATTAAGTGAATTAAGCCAGTCTCAGAAAAACTGATTTTTTAAATCTCACTTGCGGTTACCAGATTATTGTTTGGATACATAAAACAATGTATGTAATATGTCATGAAAGGAAAAGTGAAATGGTTTGGGCAACAAAGGATATTGACAGGAGGAAGAGGGGGAGGTAGAAAAGATTAGGAGGAGATGTGAGAAAAATACACTTCATGTACAATACATACTTCTATAAACATTGAAGCGAATAATTCAGAAAGCCTAGCATGATTTCCTTATCTGTCAAATCTGGTTCTCATCAACACAGTTTAACTCTAAACATTTAGTTTTACATGCCTGACCTTTGTCATATTTCTTGCACATGTTTTGGTTTTAAATTTGTTTCTTAAATTATTTGAAAGAGGTTTGTTTTATCTTCTGTATATAGTGGAGGCAAGGGGCTTCAAAGTGCTCTCACTTGTTAGTGTAATTTTTCCACGGGAGCCTGTGCTTAGGTATCTTACCCTGAGGGAATGAATGTTGAAACTTGGGTTCACAGTACCTTCCTCTAGAAGGGGCCTGTGTTTGTTCCTGCCAGGTGCTCCAGAGCTGACAGTGATCTCTGAACTCTTAAATTCAAAGAGATCTATATGGAAGGTAAAAGAATATTCAGTGTGGCGCCTAACTGCTCAAGGAAGGCATCTTCACTTATATTAAAAAGCCTCTAAAGTCACAAAACTCTTATCCCTTCAATTACTTCTTAAAACTATGCAGTCATCAATGAGTTAATTTCCCATGCATATATTTTCAGGAAAAATAATTTTAATTTTGTTTTGTAGTTAATATTTATACCTGTCAAGCAGCTCTCAAAGTCCATCAAATCCCTCTGTGTGGTCTTCCTCCTGAACATTATGTGAAAAATGACACTATTAGGAATGGAATTGGGGGTCTACTTCTGGCACTCTTTTTTTTTTTTCCCGAGGCAGGATTTCTCTGTGTAGCTTGGTTGTCTGGAACTCACTCTGTAGACCAGGCTGGCCTCTAACTCAGAGATCTACCTGCTTTTGTTGAATACTGGGATTAAAGGCCTGTGCCACCACTGTCCAGCTTCCTGCAATCATTCTTAAGAATAACCACCTGCCAAGTACACTTGAACACATTGGCACAGGAGACCACTTCCTAAATATAACCCCAGTAGCACAGACACGGAGAGAATCAATTAATAAATGTGACCTCCTGAAATTGAACAGCTTCTGTAAAGCAAAGAACATGGTCAACAAGACAAAACATCCTACAGAATGGGAAAAGATCTTCACCTGCTATAGAGATGGATAATTTGCAATAAATTGCGCACCAATGTGGGTAACTACATCCACATAAAAACCTGAGAAAGCTTAAAAAATAATTCTAGACACAAAAGAACAGAGTTAAGAACAGAGTTTGCTAGTGGCATTTTCTTCAGTGGGCTCTGTTTGCTAAAAGCAAGCAGAAGCATGGCTCCTTTAAGGGAGATTTTCCTGATTCAGCCATAGCAGGAAAAAAGCTGCAGTTCTTTTAAAATGCTGGCTTTCTGGGCTCTGCCAGTGCGACCTCTGGCTCTTGCGGGAGACAGAGCATTTGGATGGGGTTTGTGAGCAGACTGCTGCAGCTTGCTTAATGACTACATGGACTGGCAATGTGCCTGAAATTGGGGCAGTGTGTGCGGCTCCAAGGCAAAAGCAGCTCCCCCATGCTGGACTGTGCAGAGCTAGCAGTCAGTACCATACATACCACAGGAATAGCACAGCTTAAGTTTTAGACTGAACAGACAGTACAGTATTTGACCTAGGAATGTCACAGCTTAGATTCTTAAGTGCTTAGCATTTTAAGAAGCACTTCTGGTCAGAAAATAATTACAGATAAACAGCAAAGACAAATCCAGATGAAAAAGACATATAAATGGGTCACAGTGTTGAATAAATTTATGTAGGCTTGGAAGAGAAAAGAAAAAGAATCTAGAGAGCCATAAAATAAAATTAATGCTTTTAAAAAAGGGGTAAAGTCTTTAAAGAGACAGACTACAAATAGTCATAGACTAAAAGGAGTAAAGAAAAACAAGTAATGTAAAGATGGCCTATACACAGAGGGTCTTGATTATGTATATTATTGTGTTATCTTTGAATTTTTTGACTATGAAGGAGCTAAGTACAGAGAGACATTTTCATTGTATGAGCTGCTAAGCTAAACCAGCATGTATATTACAAAGGTATTTTGAGCACAGAATTTTTGTTTAAGGATAGGTTGCTTTGGAAAAGAGGTTTTCTTTTGTTTCCACAGAAGATGAGAACCTGTGGATTGCTTCCAGACCAATATGGTACGATGGACCAAGACCCCCTGAAAGGTCGCTGTGAACACCCCAAAATTACCCCAAAAGAAAATACTTTGCCCAATAACCAGAAGGAAGAAGTTTGGACAAAACTATGCCCATATTCCCAAATACTGTTTATAAATGTTCTTTTACATTTAAAGGGG
>LOEQ01003271.1:235826-258756 GCA_001685075.1 Bramus lutescens | reverse complement strand
TCTTTCTTTCTTTCTTTCTTTCTCTCTCTCTCTCTCTCTTTCTTTCTTCTCTCTCTCTCTCTTTCTTTCTTTTTCCTTTTTTCTTCTTTTGTATCTACACAGGAGGAGGCCTTCCTTGATCTAGCTTGCCATCTTACTGGAAATTTTTTCTGTTTTTACTTTATCTATTCTGCACATTCAAGGAAACATTTATAAATCTTGTGTTGCTGTGACTTAACACTGACTTTCTGAAGAGAACAACAGCTTGAAAGAATCACAGCTATTAAATGGCACTTTACTTTTCCTTATTTGTAGCGTAGGTGCCTAAGCCTGTAATGGTCTTAGGCCTTCTAGAGCAGTCTTTTAGTTAGGGTATACCATTTAGCTGTCTTTAAATACATGTCTTCAGTTAAGCATGAGATTTCTTAAAACTGGTGGGTTCTATAATGTCAAGCGATGCCTTGATTCCCAGCACTTACCAAGTGGCTTAAATAACCTCTGTGCCAATAATCTGAGTCATTAGCACCTCTTCTAAGTGTTTTTCTGTTACTGAGTCTACATTTATATAATCTGTCATAATGCCTTTGTTCTTCTAGAGGTACAAAAGTTAATGTTATAGGTTTCAATAGAGACTAGCATCTCAGTAGCAATGTTTTCTCAGCGACATATTAACTGTGCCGTCTGGTACCGAGTGGGTTAACTGAGAACACCACAGCTAATTACTATGTAATGCTAACCTTAGTTGCTGGCTCATTTTGAGACTCTTTAAAATATGAACTGTGTATTTTACCCCTATGCACTCTCTTAATGATTTGTTGTTTTAGACTGAAATCACTTCCAGCCATCAGTTATACCCTTGGTCTCTACATATGCACTTTTCCAAGCACAAATATTTCTTTTTCCTATTGGTCTGCCAGCCCTGTCAGAGCAAATTTCACTTTAAACTAAATGCTATGATACTTAAAACCTCTTGGATTACTTGGGCTGCTAGTGTGATCTATGACCCTCCAAGAATGACAGCTGAACTTTCCAATTTGCTTATACTGCTTGGGGAGCTAGAAAGCACATGCCAGAAAGGGGAATGTTTCTGATGTTGAACAGAGAGGAGAGTTCTTGTTGGAGGAGGGGGCAGGAGACTACTGAGGACCGAAAAATACTAATAAGAAATGAAAAGAAACCAAACATGCTGTAAAGTGGAATACCTCAAACATAATTCCAAAGTTAGCACCAGCAATAAATGCTCTAGTTGGAGTTAATGTAATTTAAGCACCACGTAGGATCCTAGTTAGGCTGCACTATTGGAGTAAGTCCTAGAAATGGAGCAGCATTTAACACCATCCTGATTACTACCAAACAACCAGGCTATATCAATTTCTACTTTTCTTTATAAAATAGAAATTTGACATCTGAAAAAAATCAGAGGCAATACAGTCATATAATATGCATGCCAACTCCATTGACATGCTTTCTCTTAAATGAGAAACTATTGCTAACTTTCTGTGAAAAAATCCTTAAATAATCAATATAGTTTGGGAAAATTTCCAGTATAGTTCTGGAACTTTTCTTTTTATACATCACATAAAACATGGATGAACACATATATTAAAAAACTCTAAAATGTCATAAAAATAAGGTGTTTAACATAAAGTTTCCAACTTATTTGAGACTACTCACCCTTTTCTGTCCTTTATTTTGCTGAATAACAGACAAATCATGTCTTTTGAAAGAAATCATTGCAGTTTGTAAATACCGACTTTTTGGAAGATAAATTGAACTAAGTAATGGTTTCCAAACTTAAGAGAAATCCGTTGATTACAAAACTATAGCTAAAGATATTAAAAATCTAGTTATGTAAGTACATAAAAAGAATATCTGAAAATTTGATAATAAATAATTTTTTAATTGTAAATATACAAAAAAAGCACCTGTGTCTTACTAGGCTACTTTTTAACATTGAGGGCAGGAGGTGCCATTGCTACTCTGTGGCTGCTAATTCAGCCATTTCCTCAGTAAGTACAGGCAGATGCACGATACATGCTTCAGAGCTGGCCTGCCAACCAGCCTTAAAGCAGCTCTGCATTTACTCTCCAGGCTTCCTTAGGCTGCAAGAATACACTAGGTTACACTAGCGGTCTGTCCAAAGAGCTCTGTCCACTTTCTACTTAGGTTTGAGGTTAACTGCGGATTGTTTTGTTACAAGTCTTCTGATAATAAAGTGGGGTGTCCCTATACTGTTCTTCAGAGTAGAGAGTTATGGAAGCACTGTCCTTGTGTCGGGCAAATGCGGTGTAGACAGGATTCCAGTAACTGCTGTTGTGACTGACACCCGGGGACCACACCTTAAGTTGTTCTCAAAGACATATGGAGACATTGCAAATCCTTTTCTCTATCAGTGATGCACATGGCATTTCTATTTTAGTTAAAAGATTGGTAACTGAATTTATTGAATTCACCAAAATTAACTGACAGATGGACTTACTGACAATTCCTGAACTTTATTAAAGCTAGTGAGGTACTACAGTGACTTCAAAACAAGGGTGTCTGGGTGAAAAGTCTCCCTTTACTAATAAAAGTTTTTTTAGTCTCTTTCTGTAACTTCATAATTTCTCTCTTTGAAGAAGAATGACTATCACACTTTTATTCAGATCACTACATTTTCAGGTCTTTTTCAACTTTACTCCATCCTTAAGTATATATTTGGTACTGTTTGTATTTGGATTATAACTGCCATGTTATATGAAATGATTAAGGTGTGCCTAAAAATGCTTGGGAAATTCTGACTCCTACATTCAATGTAGTAATGGTGAAGAGATACTCTACCACACATGGTACACCTCCTGCACATGCTTTCTGTTTGCCTTTACAAGGTTTCTGCATAAGTCATGAAGATTTATGTCTATGCAGAGGCATGCTAATTATTGTTGCAGTAAAATAATGTCATGGCCAATCAGACTTTCCTTTTCCCAAAGCAAGAGTAGACTGCTTGTATAAACTGGGTAATTCAATCAAACACTTAGATTCTACATCATGATAAATGCAAGTGTACAACACCTTTAGGAAAACTGGACAATATCTTACTCTACATCCCGCAGGCTCATGTTAAAGGAGTAAATCAAGGGGATTTTTAGCTATTTCATGGAAATCACTTCCCACACTGCACCTGTGCCCAGGCAACTGCTAGTGGCAGTTTCTTTAGTCAGGAGCACAGGACATGAAAACAGTTGGGGTACAGTATTTTATTTGGTGGTATCTGCTGTCTGAGGTTGTAGGAAAGCTTGACAGTCTGGGACTCACATGTAACTTGGGCAAAGACGGGAACTGTTCAGGGTGATGGGAATGTGCCTTCAGGTTGCAGTCAGTTGTTCCAACAGACATGCAGGTGCACCTACATTAGTTGTTCCAAGTCTACAGGGCCAGGAACAGCAATTCCATTAAAGACAACTCTGGACCCTACTTGATGATGATAAACAGTACTGCTTCTTTTCAGGTGTTGAAAGAAAAAGGTAAAAAGGTGATAGTTTCTTTTCTCCATGTAGAAAATGAGGTAAATGTACAATTGCATACTATTTGTAAATTCCTGAAACCCAGAAATACATACATACATACATACATACACACACATACATACATACAAACATACATACATACATTTCTTTCCCCTGTCACTCTTGTGGTACCTGGCACAATTTTTTTTTAAATTAGCTTCTCAATCATCATCTGGAAAGAAAACATTCTGAGCAACATCATTAAAAACAGTTCTGATAAAGCATGGTCACTACTATGTATCATAAAGCAGGGACAAGCTATTTTACATTCACGGAGGTATGATACAGTGCTGTCTACATCTACAATACTGGAGGATACAACTGAAAAGGCAGGATTTGAGACTTGATTCTACTNTTTTTTTTTAAATTAGCTTCTCAATCATCATCTGGAAAGAAAACATTCTGAGCAACATCATTAAAAACAGTTCTGATAAAGCATGGTCACTACTATGTATCATAAAGCAGGGACAAGCTATTTTACATTCACGGAGGTATGATACAGTGCTGTCTACATCTACAATACTGGAGGATACAACTGAAAAGGCAGGATTTGAGACTTGATTCTACTACCTTTTCAGCAGAGGATGGCAAGACACAGAGCCAGAAACCTTCCTTAAACTTTTTTTTTTTTTGAGACAGGGTCTCAGTATGTAGCCCTGGCTGGTCTCAGAGATCTGCCTGCCTCTGCCTCCAGAGGCCTGGGATTATAGGCACGCGCCACCACACCAGGCTAATTTTTAAAAGCTGCTGTTTCCTTACCTCACAATATCTCACACTGTCTTCTGACCACCATTCTAACTTTACGGAACTTATTGCACTGATTTAACATTGCCATTTCTTTGATGCCAAGGCTACCATCCAGGAGTTCATTTATGTTACCACCGAGCTACGTGCCCAGACCTTGAGAAGATACCTGCTCTGATTTAGAGCTGCAGTTTGAATTGCATTTGCCTATGCTCACAGAAGTCTCCTCTGTCCTTTCAGAGCTGATGGCTTTAAATCAGCCACATGACCCTGCAACCAATTCTGGCTTCCTTAAGGAAGCTTTGCCTTATGTGTGGCAGGATGGTGGTTCTTGTTATGGACTAAAACCAAGCAAACCCTAAAATGGAAAGAACTCCTCAAAAGGTGGGATATACCAATTTTAGATACAATTTCTTCCAAAGCAAAACAAAGAAACCACAGGTTTGTGTATAATTATTTTTCATTCTTTGAAACAGAATGTCGACTACACTCACAAAATTACTGATAGTTTAAATATTGAAAACTTGAACTTAAGGTCTTTAACTCAAAGGGCAGAGGGAAGTACTTGCTATGTCCCTACAGTCTGAAATTATATATAAACTCTGACTGAAAATCCAACATAGAAATTGTAAATATACATACACATATATGTATATATTCATACTCAGCTTTAATGGAAGCATAAAGTTTAGAAATGTACTATTTTAAAATTACTCTCCTCAAGCAAAAACACAATGCAATATTTGAAACACCTTCAATTAGAGTGCAGACCTTGACCCTCTGAGCAGGTTTGAATTCTATTTTAACATGGAGGCTCTGGGCAGCCGGTGACAACAAATGCTTTGCCCTACCCTCTGGAAACACTGCATGCTACCTAACGTTCCTACCTGTAAACTGTACAGGAATACAGTCCTCAGTTTACTCTTCTCACTGCAGACAGCTTCATTTTTGAATAACCATCATGATAGTGCATTCTGCTTCTTTTTAAACCTGACACATTCTAACCATTCTGTAATCTAAAATTCTTTAAACGAAAAGTTGCAAGAATCTTCCAGTAACTAGGATGTGAACTGGATGCTCACCTTTCTAACCAAGCATGATGACTCATGCCTGAAGTCCCTGGAAGCAGAAGGAGGAAGTATAAGGCTACTGTGCACATATGACATCAGCTGTCTGTTGAGTTCCTTCCCAACCACCAGCACTATACAGTAAGACCTTGTGTCTAAAAACAAATTCTGTTTTTTTGTTTTTGTCATTTGTTCCCCCGAGAGTGTGTGTGTTTGTGTATCTACCTATGTAAAGTGAAAAGTGAATTTCCACTGAGTAGTCCTTCCCCCACGAGATGGGAGGTATTAAAATCAGCTTCTATATCATATCAATCTCATCTCCTTGACACTCCAATGCAATAGCTACCCCAAAGCTCACACTTTTCCAAATTACATTGTATAAGACATTAACGTGTTCTTAAAGAGGCAGTATCTCTATTGCAAAACTACAAGCTTCTATATGGTCAACTCTTTTTGTTTGTTTGTTTGTTACAAGAAACCATCTAAAAACTCTAGCGAATTATTAAAATATATAAGCACAAGATTTTTTTAAGCCAATACAATTTAGGAGGCTAGATTTGGTAAAGAATATGATTTTTGGTCAAATACCATACTTCTTATTCAACACATTGGGTAACTAATTATTTTTCCCATGAGAAAATACTAAAGATCTTTATTTCTTTAAATAGAAGTTAAAGAAAAGCAACAAAGCAATAGCATGCTTTTCAGAAAAAAAGTGGGGGTGGGGGGAAAGGGCTTCACATTTTTTCAGATGACCTAGGCATCCTTTCTAAAGATCACTAAATCTATTTCCTATGAAGATATGGTAAAGTTTTAAAAAAAACATTCAAAGTGTTTATTCTACTGGATGTATGGCACACATACAGACTTTACTCGGGGATAAGGGTAAGAGCGAGCAAGAGAAGGTAAAAATTGACATCCAAATCCAGATCTTAATACTATCCTTTTCTAGGCCTGATAATACTACTGCCCTTTAAAAATGAACATAATAAGAAAGTTAAAGTAAGGAATAATAAACAGGGTACTTAAACACATTATAAATTATGTATTATATTGATATCTGTCCTAGGTCCTATTCAAACGCTTATCAATTAGACAAACTACAGCTAAAAATTTAAATGATAAGACATTGGATGCATGTCTTATATCTTCACCACGATTCTATCTTTATGTTGTGTTCTTTTAGATCTGAATAACACTTCAGAAACTACATTGAAAGCATCTTAGAAATCACAGAAACAGCAACAACAGGACTCTGAGGCAAATGTGTGCCTTCTAATATACTAACCAACTACTGCTTCTTAACAGGAGAGAACGGGATGAGGGAATTAGGTAGGATTTGTTGCTGTAGAATGTCTGCTATTTGACACTGAAAGTTAACATGGGATCCTGTAATAATATCCTTGATTATATCATCATTTCCTAAAAATACAACTTTAAAATGCATGCTGCAACTTCAGCATGGGATCATAACACCTTGAACAGATATTCAGGGCAAGTAACCCTAATATTTGACTACTTAGGAAATTATGTGATGTCTAAACATATTGTATTTATCTTTCTGCATGAAAACTTGTTTTTCAAATAAATGTTAACTACAGAAAAAACGTATATGGTTCAGTGTCTCATGTAGCTTTAGCTGGCCTTCAATTCACAATGTAGTCCAGGATGGCCTTGAACTTCTGTCCTACTTCTATCTCCAAAGTGCTGGGAGTACTGGAGACCAAACCCAGAGAGCATCCTGCCAGCACGCTACCTACTGAGCTGTAATCTGGCAATCCCTCTGCAAATCTAAAATTAGATAATTATTCTATAATTAACTAGACCTTTAATGCAAATACTATTCTCTTTCAACATCATGGTGAAGCTAAGCTACGTTTCTTTAGGGTGGATGAAATCAGATGGATTGCTGATGTGGTTTTATACACTCTAATTGTAATTTTGGAGTGTTCTGAGTTTCTTTTGGAAATAAAATGTTACAGGATATTATGTTTTACATTTAGCACAGATGAGTACTTCTTAGTACATTTAATTTGATATATAGAAGTATTATACAGTTATACAAAGAATGTTAACCAGGTCGTAATCATAAAAGCAAGTATCTAAGAGTTTAAACTTTATCTGGATTATTAAAATATTTGTTCATAAAGCAAAGTCATATGCCAACAATTTATAAATAGAAGCACATAATGCTATATGCAGGATATATAGGACAATATATCATGGTAATGTATACTTGATACATGTTTTGTATTATACTCTTGAAAGGATGACATAGAACAGTAAAGGTTAAGCATAACAGTAAAAATTATGAAAAGTTAATTCACACTGAAAATAAAATACAGCATGGGAAGTGAAATAAGTTCATATGTGTTTAAAGGCAGGCCCTGCCCTTTATAATTCATTAATTCATTCAGCAAATGTTTATGAGAATCTAGTGTATGCCAGGTATTACAGACACAATTCTGAACCAGACTGTCAAAGTTTTTGTCCTTCTAGAGTCTACATTCTTGAGGAAGGAAGGATTATTATTTTAGTAATCCAGATAAGATTTAAACAAGGAAATGACCAATTAGAGCAGATAGGGTGAAGGGTTTGCTTTGATGCAGGAATAACATTTCAGTTGAGACTCAAAAGACAGAAGCTAGGTAGTTAGAAAGTCTGATGACTATTTGAGCTTAAAAAAAAAAGGTACCTCTTCATGGAGGAAGGGACACAACTGGGACATAAGTAGAGGAAGCTGAAGGAGCAAAAGTGTCAGATAATGTAGAAGTGCCCAGAGCATGTTGAAGAATTTGCCTTTTCTTAAAGGTGCAGGGTAGCCAGGGTTTGACTTAGGAAGATGATGTGGGATTTCCCTCTGTATGCTGTGATTACCATTAATGAATAAAGGAACCGCTTTGGGCCTATAGTGGAGCTATAGGGGAACAGAGCTAGGTGGGGAAACTAAACAGAATGCTGGGAGAAAGAAGGAGGGGTCAGAGAGAAGCCATGGAGCCGCTGCCAGAGACAGACACTGGGAATTTTACCCAGTAAGCCACAGCCATGTGATGATACACAGATTAATGGAGATGGGTTAAATTAATATGTAAGAGTTAGCTAATAAGAAGCTAGAGCTAATGGGCCAAGCAGTGATTTAATTAACACAGTTTCTGTGTGATTATTTTGGGGCTAAGCAGCCAGGAACAAACTAGTGGCCTCCTTACTATAGGAAGACTGCAATGACTACCGTGAAAAAAGAGTGACATGAAATGAGAGGAATATGAGGTGAGGTGGCTGCAGAATCAAGGTAGTTAATTAGGAGGCTACTGGGTAGCTCAGTGATGCTGGTAGTAGCATCATGAACTAGAGTGGGTAGCTTAATAATGCTAGTAGTAGCATCATGGACTAGAGTGCTAGCTGTAAACTGTAATTAAAGTCCAAATATGAGACACTGCCCCAAGTGAAAAAAGGACCAGCATATGGACTGAATATTGGAGAGGACTAGTGGGGAAGAGGAAAAATCAAGGAAGAGTCCACAATTCATGACTTGACTACTTGGTGAATGGTTGTAACATCTATCAAGATAGGACGGTGTTCATATAGATGCAATAGTTTGACAATCTTACAATTGGCTATGTCAACTAGGAAGAGAGAAAAGGATCGTGTTCAAGTAAGTCTCTGATAAAAGAATAAGATGACAGATACTATTGAAAAGCAACAGGATCTGCTTTATATCCTGTAAACAGTGGGAATGAAAAGATACTCTCAGAATAGGGCCTGGCTGAAGTACCCAACATTTGCAGGCAGGGAGGAGAAGCAGTTACAAGTCAAGGAACAGTGGAAAGGAGTGAAGAAGGGCTGATGAGAAAGATCAGAAAATGGTATGATTTGAAGTAAAGGATCTTTCAAGGAGCAGGGCTTAGACAATGGTGTTAAGCACAGATAGATGAGCTGAAAATGAGAAAAGTCTACTGCTTCAGTAATACAAAACCTACTCGCAATTTTGGCAAGAAAACTGGAGAAGCACAAAATAGAATTGAAAGATTTCTTTTTTATTTTTAAATTCCACCCCCTCTATGTATGAGTGCATGCATGTGTGTGTGTGGATGTTTGTGTTTGAATGCATGCATGTACCAAGTTCAGTCAGAAGAGGGCATCAAACCCCCTGGAACTGCAGTTACAGATGGCTGTGACCCACCACGTGGGTGCGGGGCGAAGCCCAAGTCATCTGCAAAAGCACCAGTGCTCTTAACTGCTGGTCCATCTCTCTTACCCAGAACTGTGTATTTTTGGAGAAGTTCTGAGTATGAGAAAGCAAGCAGTAGTTGGAATGTAATATGAGGTCAATTGGAGTTTACATGGTGACAGGATGAGAGCCAGTAGAGGGAAGGGTGTGACATGAAAGTCGTCTTCAGGAAGGTAGAGGATTGGGTTCAGAGGGTTAGGTGAAACATTTGGACAAAGGCCACCTTCCATCATTCTAACAAGGTGGAAGACAGGAAGATGGATAAAAATGTGAGTTTCTGGATTGTCCTGGGTAACCAACTTTCTTCTCTATGCTTTACAAACAATGTCTGCTTTCAGTTGTGAACGTTAAATTAATAAGGGCAGCAACCAATAGAAATTAGCACACTCCTTCCTACGACTCTGGGGCATGTGAGTAAATGCTAACCATCACTATTAATGGCTATGAAAGATATCAGATTGGAAAGCATTAATGGAATAACCTTTCAAACACTCCAGTCTGAATAAAGATTACACTGGCGTGGCATCGACACCAGCATTGCTTCTGTTGTTCTGCAATGTTATTTTATCATTTGAACCTGTTCTGGACTATTCCAGTCACACAGAAATGAGCTCCTATGAACAATTTCATTTGTCTAAGATGTAGTTTTCCTTTTTAAAGAGTTATAAAATGATAAAAAATGTTTATCTTATGGAGAAATGTTCTGTAGACTTTCAATATCAGAATTCTGGGTGGACCTAAAATTGCAAAAAGACAACACAATTCTCAAACAGCTTAAGAAGACTTAGCCCTGTTTGAAAGCCAGGCGAAAGTAGGATCCATAGCTTCCCAGCTCACCACTGCTACATGGTACGGACATATTCTGGAGAGCCGAGGACAGCACCTATTGTACTTCTTCCCTAAAATGCCAATCACTCTTCTTTCAAAGTCTTCTTCCTTAAAAAAAAAAAACAGTGTGGGCTGGGTGGTGGTGGTGCTCGCCTTTAATCTCAGCACTCGGGAGGAAGGCGGATCTCTGTGAGTTTGAGGATAGTCAAGTTTATAGAGCAGTTCCAGGACTGGCTCTATAGTTACTGGGAAAATCTGTCTCAAAAAAAAAAAAAAAAGAAAGAAAGAAAGAAATTGTGTGTGCGCGTGCTTGCGTGCATACCCACATGTGTTTCTGTGTTTATGTGTATGCATATGCATCGGCTTGCATTTGGAGGTCAGGTCAGAGGACATTTGGGTAAGTTAATTCTTTCCCTCCACTATATGGGTTTCAGAGATCCAACTTAGGTTATCAGGCTTGGTGGCAACTGCCTTTACCTAATGAGTCACTTTGCTGGCCAACTACCCTCTTTTTTAAATAGAGCAGCCAATTAGTATTTTCCAAAGGTGGATCTTCTACGTTCAAGAGATTTGATTGGATGGTCTCTAATTCAGAAATATTCTCCTCAATTCTCAATCTGCTTTTAAGCACTGCTTTATGATTAGCTGAATCAGTGAATGGGCATTACACACTACTCACTCATCCCCACGTTCTGATTTTTATGGGAAATTATTTATTCTATGGAATGATTATTATGACAATAACTGCAAATTTAGTGATGAGAAATGACAAAACTTATTTAAATTTTATTTTTCTTAATAATATTTATATGTATGGTCCATAGGAACACATAATAAAACATATTTATTTTGGCTATCATTCAACATTGCCATAGGAGGGTAAATGTCACGATACAGACAAGTTGCTAAATACCAACTGCCAATCATAACAGGGCAATATAAAAGGTAAAAGACAAGTGAACAATAAATTCAATATACAATAATTGAGTTTATCATATAAGAGGAAATGTTTGTACTTTACTATCAAGATGCACTTTCTTTTTTCTTTTTGGTTTGTCAGACTAAAAGGCATGCATCACCACCACCTGGTGAAGATACATTTCTTAATATAGAAAATTCAGTTACTTAAAGGTAATTTTGAAAGTCTACAGATTTACTGAATAATTGTAATATTTATTCTATGTGTATAAAGATAATTTTATCACCTGATAAAATGGCTGAGTGGGTTTAATAATGTTATTTTTGTTCTAAGAGTAGCTCTTACAATGTGGAAATGAAGATTTCTGAGTCTCGGAACTCCCTTGGTACAACGTGATCATTTCTGTCCCTGAAGTAAAAAATAATGTTCTTACTCATTAAACTAATTAGCTATAAGTTTATATTCACACTAAAGATATAGTCTAACCAAAGGGGACAGAAAGGCTTTGGTTGTTTAAAAGCCTTCTAGTGGACCAATTTTCACCTTAATGGCAGCATGTCAACCCACCTACTGCGCTACCCCAGTCCAACTCTTAGGACTATTCATGTCCTAAAATTTTCTTTCAGTTTTGGTCTTGCAACCATGTGACTTGATAAAAAGTAGGTCACTTGAAAAGGAAGAAAGTCTAATAAAATGAATTACAAAGACAACAAGATTAAACTGATTGCACTGTTTTCATACACCTTCGCTGAAACCGTGCAAATAGGCAGTTGCCTGTGGTTTGGCATCTAGCAGCATGTGACCAGTAAGAAGGAGGAAATTTTATTCTCATTAACTGTTGCAGATTTACTGCAGTGAAAAAGGGCTATGTAACCCGAGATGTGACAGTACAGAAAGATCAAAGCCTCAGACTGGAAACTAAATAAACCCTCTGGCTACTTCCTGCAAGGAAAATTCACTTGGCAATGTAAAACAGAACCCAGTTAAAAACTACTCTCAGCTTTATGAGCTGTCATAGCAGCCCAAGCAGTTTGGGCTGGCTGAGTTTAGAACATTATATTTCCTTGTTTTTGTCTTAGATACTTCTCTATAAGGAGGTTTATAGACAAACTCCCCACCCCAACACAACAAGAAACCTCTTGTAGTCAAAACAGCACAGCTACTAAGCATATTAATGCAGGTCTTCGTTTGTAAATACCTTTTCCATTCATTACAACTTAGTATTTTACTCTTAGATTTAACTTGGGAATATGAGATTTACTTTGACATCTCACCTACAACCTGTACAATTCCTATTCAAACTAAATGCAAATCAGCTACATAGCCCACATGGCTTTTATCTGATTAGTAAGCTATTTGTACAGCACATCCAGAGGACTATGGGCAACATGGAGAATAAGGCAATTAATATTACATTAAAAGGCCTATGGCCCAGCATTGAGTTTCAGCGATTTTCTTAACAATTTGAAGAAAAAAATGTCCTGTTTTATGTCTTTAATATATGAAGAACTTAAAAACTGTTCATAACAGGTCACATCAAAACTGACAGGGCTGGAATGAATAACTAACTCTACTTTGAATTACACAATACTCTCCAGGTAAGGAGTAAGCTTAATACCACGGACTCCAGACTCAAAGTATAAATGACTGCTCCACTGCTCTCATTTTAAAGGGGTGATATTGCTTATACATTTATTATTCAATTTATAATATGAATAAAGAAGCATTTGAAGTGATAATTTGCATTGCAATAAAAATGTTTTTTTTTTAATGCAAGCACTACCTAGGTCAAACATCTCCTATGAGCATTCATCTATGCTTAAAGACTTTAGACTGTTTCCATTTATACCTGCAATTATTTTATTTTGAAACAGGGTCTCATAATCACCCAGGCTGACCTGCTCTTAGATCCTCCTGCATCAGCTTCCTGAATTCTGGGCTTACAGATAAAAGCCCAGAATTATACAGATTATATGCAGATATAGACCAATATACCTGATTAAATTCATTCTTAATTGTTTTATCTGTAGAATCCACAAAAATGTAACTAATACACTTGAAAAAGACATGAACTTTAACACTAGATAATCACTCTTAAAAGGTGCCTATGTGTTTAATTTCCCAGTCATGCCAGCATTAACACCTGTATCATGTCTTTGAATACAAGGCTATACACATTTGATGTGCTAACATTTTTTATGGGATTTAGCCCTATTATTTTATGTCTAGATTCAATTATACCATTTTTTTTATCCTAAATGAAAGTCTTAATGAGAATAATGAAGTTTTTATTGTTGTTATTTTCTGAGACAAGGTTTCATTGTGTTGTTGTAGCATTGTATGTCCTGGATCTCACTATGTAGACCAGGCTGGCCTCCAACTCACAGGGATCCGCCTGCCTCTGCCTCTCCAGTGCTGGGATTAAAGGTGTGCGCCACCACTGCCTGGCTTATAAATGTGGTTTATTTATGCACAGCTAATGTGGATGCCGCCAAGAACCTTGCTCTGGCCACGAGAAAAAAAGGCACTACACCGATGACAGCAGTTATACTGTCAAGTTCTCTTGCCTTTAAATTTGCAAAGGAAAGTAAATAACTGAAAATACCTTTCAAACTAAGCAATACGACCTGTCTAGGATAAAACATCTTCCCAAGTTTCCAGTGATTTTTGGTTTGCACTGTATTTCTCAGTAAAATTTATAGTTTTCTAATGCTTATGTGTGATAATCTAATAAAATCTAACCTTAAAGGTTATAGGCCCAATATACTAATAAAATCTAATTCAATTTTCCATGGGAAATGCATATAATTAGTATCCAAGCAGTAGAAGAGGCCTTTCTCTGCTACAAAGAACTGTCTCAGTACACAGTTTAAATAAATGACAAGTAAGGCTGAAGTACAGCAAATTCATAAGGATGTATTTACCAAGAAAAAGCAGAACCATCATGTAGAAAATACTTTACATGGGGTAGTTAGCTGAATAAATTATTTGCACAAGGCATTTATCCTTCAACAGTGAGATATTCTCATTCATTTCACTCTCACTTTAACACAACTCGTTTTAACTTTTAGAAAGAATTTAAGGTAATGAACTAATTACTTAATGTGTTAATAAACTCACAGCAGCTTGCCTCCAAGTAAATGTAAATTACCAATTTGCAAAAAAATGTCAAATGTATTAAGGCAATGTATTAAGGCAAAATAGGTTTATGATTTGTCCTACTGAGAAATGAATGCCACATCTCCCTTTAAAAAGCGCTCTAAACTTCCCAAAAAAGGTCACTGGTGATTAATGTATCTCCTTGTCATCTGGGCAGAGTAACTGTGCAAAACCAAGGCTGCTGCTTAAGGACTTCAGTGTTTATTACCACCCAGTCTGCTTCCCTAAAAATCTCTGAACCTTAATTTCCATTTCCACTCTTTGCCCTCTCTTCCTCACATACATGATTTTGATCAAATGTGATATGAAATTACACAGATTAAGGGAATTCAAGTTATTTGCTTTTGTGTACTTAGATTTAGATTTTTAAAAAGTCTTAAACATTTTATTCTTTGAGAAACTTAAAGGCTCCTAGGAATATTTTATCTTGAAAAATGAAACTGGTAATATCCAGAAAGATAAATAAAATTTCTCCTTAGGATTATCTTACATCACAAGTCTCCTAATGTAAAAATCTTCCTTTGTTTCATGCAACACCACTGTCATTCAGTTACTGCCACTCATGCTCAACAGATTTACATCCTACAGGTTTAAAAGCAGAATGACCACATCACTACTATCTTAGGTATAATATCCTCTGTCATAAAGCTTATGAGTGATTGTTAATTTCAAGAAATTTTGTGACATATTTCTACTCTCTTAATAGAAAACTAGAAAGAGGTTAGAATTATTTCTCTGGGTTAGGCCTGGACAGCACATATTACTGGGTTAGACATGAATTTTTACATATGTTAAAAATGTCCTTTGGATAAATGAATATCTATTTATAATTAATTTATAATGTATTATAGAAGTTTGCATAGATTTGGATATTTTAGGTAGAAACATGCATAATGTCTAAAGCAGAGCAATTTTTAAAGTAAATGGGATAATACTCAACCTTGCTGTTAAAGTCTTGATATATATACACATGTATTTATAAAGAAGTTGCTTTTGAAAAAACTATTTTTTAATTTCTATATACATAGAGTGTTTTACTTGAATCTGTATGCTATTTGTGTGCCTTGTGCCATGGCACCAGAAAAGGGCATTAAATCTCTTGGAATTAGAGGTACAGATGGTTTTGAGGCAACATGTGGGTCCTCTGAAAGATCAGCTGGTGCTATTAACTGTGAAGCCATCTCTCCAGTCCCTCTTCTATATTTCTTTTAATCAAGACTTGAAAACTCTAGAAGTGGCCCTTTTTAAACATCCCTGCAAACATCCAGAACTAAGAACGAGTCAGTAGGTACCAAGGTAATTCATGTCAAGAACTCATATGTAAGAAGTTTAACAGTGCGTGGAATACGGAATATAAAGGGTATCAAATGGTTTTTGTTTACTTATTTTTAAAGATGGTATATTGCTTGATAATAGCCTAGTAAACTAGGTTTGTGATGGAGGATGATAAAGGTGGCCTTATAGTAAAAGAAATTTATATATATAGAATCCTAGTCTTAGGGAAAGCAATACAGGAAAAATTAAGGGGCTGGTAAGATGGCTCAGTGTAGTAAGAATGCTACCTGGCAAGACTGACAACCTGAGTCTAATACCTAGGATCCACCATGGAGGAGAGAACTGATGCTTGCAAATTGTCCTCTGCCCTCCATATCCATGCATTGGTATGCACTTCTACTCAATAAATATGTAAGTGCAAATTATGCTTAAAATTACTATAAAGTAATATATATTTTATTTAGAGAAATAATGTTACTTCTATTTATTATGATCTTGCAAATAACATTTCAGCTGTTATTTAATGGTTCACAAAATAGACTTCAGCAAAAGGCATGCATGTATAGTATACAAACTTATGTACAAAACAAATAATAGTAAAATACTCCACGAAAGAAAACAAAAGGATACAACTAACACACATAGAAAAGGAAGACATAGGAGGCAGAGAAGAGGTCCCTGTGCAAGTCCAGTCCATTTTGACCTCAGTGAGATGGTCAGTGACTGACATCTCTCTACCAACCACAAAGAATGCCAGGCTCTCTGAAAATTATTTTTCAAAGCCCCAAGGAAACTTAAGCAGACTCTGTAGTTTTTTTCCAGTTTATGAAAATTGGATTCCTATAAAAGGAAAATGGACCATTTTTACTGCAACAAAACCTGATTTGTAAAAGCTGGAAGCAGTTTAAGGATACTCTTAACATGAGGTTCTTGTTAGTCTTGAAAAGTAAGAGTTATAATAAAAAAAGCTCCAAAAATATGGCATGAATACGTAGTACATAATAGGAAAAAAATCACCTCGCCTTGCTCCCATTATTTTTAATTAGCTTCAATACCAAGTCCCACTTTACCCCCAACACCAGTTCAGACTCGGGAGATTTGCATTTGACACTCTGATTGGCAACCCCATAGCTAATGCCTGGAGCCCTAATGCATTTTGCATTAGCTCTAAATGTCGGGAAATCCTGGCGCCAAGAGGTTCAAACCAATAGTGACACATAGCTAAAGCCAAGGATTTGCTGTCCAACTGCCAGTATCTATTTTATCAACCGTCCAGTCTCTCTCGTAGACTGAGATAGATGAGTGTAACAGCTTTCACTGTTTCCAATTAAACTGCCTCACCATATTACAAAGATGCTGGCATTAGAACTATGAAGCACCTTTGACTTGGACTTTAGGAAAAACAACAATATAGATTAAGTTTTAACACATCTTTCAATTTGACTTAGTTTCTCAGACTTTAATATATATATATTTACTTTCTAAACATCATTTAAGGAAAAAAGAAAATCATTCTTTGAACAATTAAAAAATATATATGTCATATAAATTAGTAATTTATTCTTTACCAGAAGTCACTTGGGATCAACTGCTTTACAGGAATCTACTCAAACTGAAATGTTCCCATAACAAAGCCTGAAAAGCCATGGGAGTTGATTGGCAGGTGGCACTTCCCACTGCTGTAATCTGTCTCATGCACTGTCCCACATATCGTTGGCAATCATTAAAAACAATGTTGGTAATACATTTTTACCTTTTATACATTAATCTCCTATTATTCTTCCCCTGGATAACTTTGCTAGGCTTATCTATGAAAACAATAATGAAGAAGCAGGGGAGAATTTGCGAGGCCTCTGGCTATTTCCCTGACTTAGGGGAAGCACCACAGATGCAACACTTGCCCCCTTTAAAGGTATTTAGAGAGTCAGGATTGTCAGGGTTTAAATCCGTAAGGACAATATTTGTTCAAAGCCTAAGTTCTTCTTTTCAATTCCAGGAAAAGTGAAAGTACGAATTCAACAATTTCAGGTTAGTGAATGGGACATTTATTGAAATATTCTTATATTATTTGAAATCAGTTAATAACATGGAAATTTTTATAATCAGCATTTTGAATGGATGTTCTTCGATAAGTTTTAAAGTCCTCCTACTAGATATTAGAAACTGAAAGCTAGCCAGTAGTATAATTTTCAGATCAGGAACATTACACACCAAAAACACCGTAGCAAAATATGTGAATAATTATATAGCAATTCAATACGTCTAAATATTTCCACAATCAAAATGAGTACACCTAACTGAAGATCCATTGTTTGCCATTCTTAAAGGAGAAAATAGCTATATTCAAAAGCGAATCCTATTTTTGAGGAGTTGTAGAGAGGAAGAAGACAATCAAAACACAACTCATGTATCTACGAAATTCTCAAAGAATAGATAATTAAAATAGGTGAAAAAGTAAATTAGTCCAGAATAAAATGTATTTAACTAAGAATTATTTCAAAATAACTCCAACAGAATGTGCAAAAGGTCCATGACAAGCCCGCAGACACTGCATCTCCACTGATACAATGAGCATCTCTTTCATTTGATTTATTAGCTACAAAAAAGTCAACAGTAAATTATTTCTTCTGCAAATAAAAATAAAAAGTGATATTCTTATAGGATTTAAAGCTTATAAAGCTATAAAAGATGATAAAAGACAAATTTTCTTAGGGAAAGTTCTTTTTAAAGGACAAGCAATTTTCAAATCAAGATAGTTACAGTAAGTACATTACTTTTTGATTATAAAGGAGTCTCTCCAGAGTCTTTTCAAGAATAAAAATATTTAAGTGGCTTCTTTACTTCATAAAATAATTTATTGCAGTAATTTTCAATATAAAATGTCCTACCTGGATATTCCCAGTCATTAAAATTTAAAGGAAATAAAAAATACTGAAATATTTTAACATTAAACTTTAGCATTAATTATCTCTCAATAAAGCTATGTCCTTTTATAAAACTATCATTGAAAATGACAGTCTTTGTTGAATTGGTCTCAAGATTTATTGACTTGTATACTCAATCCAATTATCATATTGGTATTTTTTGAGACTGGGTCTTACCATATGATCTCAACTGGCCTAGAAGCATTTTGACTTATGTCCCCAAGGGCTGAGGTCATAGGTATATACTATAGTCCTGACTATTTATTCAATATTAATCAAAATGTTTAATTTCTTTAAAGGCATATAATTACATAAAAATGAATGAGTCTTATTTAAGGAAGGCAAAATTAGTAGCAGTTTGCTTTATTTAGATTGGCAGTATCTATAGGATGATATAAGATGATAAGAAACATACAGGGAAGAATAATTACAATGGTAGAACAATTAGGCTTATAAATGATATAAGCAATTTTTTGCTATAAATATTAAGACCATATGCCCAAATTATCTTTCATTTTTAATTTTATGGAAAACATTAATACTGTGAATTGTTATATGATAGAATTATAATTAAACAGAGACTGTATTTAAATATTTATAACTGGAATGTCAGACACCTCAGAAATAATCAAAAGTCAAATGTCTTTTGTATTTAGCCATGGTTAGCTTTTGTCTTGAGGCAAGGGATTTCTTTCCTATTATGTTAATCCAGCACCAGGACAAAATTATTTCTTGGGCTATTTGTCACTGAGAAGCCACTACAGAACACCAAACCACATTTCATAGATATATCACTTAAATAAGAGGCAGTAAATGTTAATATAATTTAAAGAAAAAAATTTGCATTTATGTATAAAGGCAGTATTTCCATGTAGTGTACCCATGTGCATTAGGTCACCTCATTGGTTACTTCAATTAGCTGTGATTTCTTTATAAGATGGATATAATTGCTACTTTAAATTTTAGAGTATAAATTAAAAAATCAAAAGATAGCTATCTGTAAACTAGATTGTATACAATAGATGATCAATAATATTTATATCAACTGTTATAATTATAGTTGTATTAAAATGTTTATTTCAAATGATCATTGAGAGTTATAACATACTGGTCAGGAGAAGACAGATAATGCATCACTTAAATTGATTTAGCCTTTGCTATTGATTACCCTCCACAGCTTCAAAGTAAGATGGTATTGCTGAAATACCACTCACATATGCCACTGACCATGGAGAAACTGAGCCATTGCCCAACTAAACACTTCACTCCTATTCATTCCTATAACATTCATGGTGCTAGAAGGTACTTTGCAGGCTACTTGGGAGGGAGAAATCTTCAGTATTACCTAGCTACTAACACTGCAACCTACAATAGCAACCTTTCTGCAAATCATACTGGTATAATAGAGGCACAAGTGTTATAGGAATAACTGCCACTTTTGGATTAGATTCAAAGACCGTCCATGAGATGGAACCCATACCTGACACTGACAAAGTGGCCAAGAACCTGAACAGATAATTCACAGGCCTTAGGAGAAAACCTGCTCTTATTATGCTAAAGAAATACAGCAATAAAATGACTCCTAATAGGACATCACTCAACCTTTTCAGACAAACTCCTTGCAATCGATTATAATTAACACAGAAACTCACAACTGGGCAAGGTACAGAGCCCTTCATCCTACACGGAAAGTAGGTTATTAAAGCCCTACTCTTAGGGCTTGGGGATCTTCTTGGAGGAAGAGGCATAGGTAGTGGATGACTCCCAGGAAACAAGCATCTTACAGAGACTATAGGGCTGACGTATATGTGAATGCACAGAGACTGACAGACAGCATGCACAAGACTTGCACAGGACCAAATCCCAGCACAGGGAAGGGGACAGTGACACACAGTCCCACTCTTAATCAAGAAGTCAATTTCAATTATTTTTCAAAGTAATAAAACATTTTTTAATAAACTATCTGAAAAATAATCACTCTCCTAGAGAAATAGAAGGTTTTTATCCTCCTTGTAATAACAAAGGCAGAGATATTGAGGAATGAAGAAAACCCTAGCTTTTCAAAACAAAGGAGATGCCACGCCTGAGCTCTCTCTTGGAACACGGCTTACCTGCCAGGGAATGAGTGCTGCCCAACCACATCTCCATTCTGGAGGTGAAAATCATTGAAGAAATCTGGGCTTATGGCTCCTTCAGCAGCAATCAATCCATCTAGAAAAAGTCAAAGCAGTAACTAGTGAAACATACTTACAGGGAATAAAACAGAATTACCTTATTGAGCAACACATTAGAAACCTATTTATTTAGTCTGGAAAGAAAAATGTCAGAATGGCATGCTGTTGTCCTGAGAGTATAGAGTATGCACAGAAGGCAATACAACATAAGTGGTCACCACATTTTATCATCATAATAGAGCTGTCATCTAGTCCCTACTGTGTGCTAGGCAATACCAGTGCAGGTAGACTTTCCCCAGGGGACTTAAAGTACTGTGGGTAAGAAAAGGCAGAAAAAGATAAAGGCATTCTTTGTGATAGTCAGGGACAGGCTAACAAAAGATCATGGATAGAGGTAAAGGAGGCATGGAACGCCACAATGCTGGTAAATAGTAATACTTCAGCATGCTTTTCATAAACAGAGAGCTTTAATTACATAAAATGCTTGGAGAATATAGCAGAAATAATTTGCTGATACTAAACACTTAACAATTTAAATGGCAAACATTAAAACACACACAGACATGTATTTAATTTTTAAATAAATGCGATTTGCACATTCTGTATTAAATGGGTAAGCTGTATCAAATGTAAATACTTCTTAATGACTTGGTCTTTATTAGGTATTAATTATTATACATGTATACCATCAGGTTATCAGATATATTTGATTTCCTGAAGAGCTCTACACTGCTATGTTTTTGCTTATAAACATTTATTCTTCTAAATCTCAGTCTGTTAGTATTCTTAAAAATGATTTAAGAGTTGTATCACTTTCTCAGCTGCCCCAAGACTCTAAATGATCTGCTGTTTGTAGGATTATGCAGAGGAATAACAGTTATTTGGGAATAAGAGATGTGTGTTATGGCTTCAGGTTGTTCTAAGCCTAGAACAAACCCTCAGTATAAGCCTTAGGATAAGCTGTTTGCAAGACTCTGAGGACTCTGTGAGTTGCCTGTGCTGTATCATTGAATGTAGAAATACTGGCCAGGTCATACTGATGATGCTAATGAAAAATATGGCAAATAACTGGCATATCATTTAGTTTTCAAATGATTACAATAAAATAATTTATTTATAAATTATAGACAACAGTAGATATATGCATTATGTGAGTATTAGCACAATAAAATATAGAGGAAATTACTAATTATAGGGGTTAGAATATCTAACTTGGGGAGAGGAAGAATCAAAGGGATAACTGATTTGAGTCTTCAAATATCAGTAGGACTTAAAAGACATTTGTTTGAGGGGCAGTGAGATGGCTCAGTGGGTAAAGGCCCTTGCGGACATGCCTGATGGCCTGTTTGACCTGAGTGATGCACTTGGTGAAAAAGAACCAGCTCAGGCAAGTTGTTCTTTGGCTTCTATACACATGCCACAACATACAAATAAATAAATATACATAAGTTATTTGAGATAAAGGTGTATTCAAGGGAGATCCAATATACCACACTGCAATTGCTTTACTTATTTGCATATTGTTTGTCTCCCAATTCTTCCTAGAATGATAGCTCTAGAAGGACAAAGACAGTGTCTTATTCGCTGACACATCATTGGTACCTAGTTATCTTCTCAAAATACTCGATCAAGAACAACATCTCACTTCTTTTGCTTTGTGCTGCCAAGATGTGAACAGCTCTCCTACACCATGTCTTCCCCACCACAAAAGCCGTGAAAGCATGAGCCAAAATAAACATTTTTCTCCACTGAAAACAAAACAAAAGTGTATTCAAAATTGCTCAAATTCTAAATTTAACTAATATAGTTAGCAAAAGAGCAGGCATAGTGCTTTGTACTTTAATTAAACTTCCACACTAGTAAATTGGTAAAAATCATGAATTAATGGCTTTTGTGGTTATTTAATTGTTGAGTTGTTAGTGTATAAATGCAGGATAGTCCTCTACACTGTGTGATATACATTACTGTGATTGGCTTAATATAGAAGTTGATGCTGGAGAGATGGCTTAGTTGGGCAAGAGACTTGACTCTAGAGGGGTTCCCAGGTGTCCAAGGAGATGTCCCCAGCTTGTTCCTTGGGCACCTGAG
>LOEQ01003271.1:215831-235549 GCA_001685075.1 Bramus lutescens | reverse complement strand
CAGGGCAGGGAACCCTGACTGCTCTTTGGACTGGAGAGGGAGGGAGAGGAGGAACTGGGGGAGGGGGAGGGAAATGGGAGGAGGTGGAAATTTTTAATAAAAAAATACAAATTTAAAAAAAGTTGACTGACCAATAGCTGGACAGGTAGAGATTAGACAGGACTTGAAGGTAAAAAGAGTGCAAAGAAGAAGAGAAGTCACAGGGTTGTGAGCCAGATGCATAAGGGGCGACATGGGAAGTTCAAAGATGAGGTAAACGCGCCTCACGGCAGCACATGGATAAATATAAATGGGTTTATTTAAATTGTAAGAGTTGGCTGGAGACAAGCCTAAGGTATCAGCTGAGCATTCGTAATTAATAATAAGTCTTTGTGTGGTTATTTGGGGAGTGGTTGGTAGGACAGAGCTGATCAGTGGTCTAAACGGAAAACTCCACCTACATACATAATGGGTATTAATCTTATTATTTTACTAAATTTAAAGTACTTGAACTTCAACTAAAAGTAACATTTGGTTCTGATTTTATATTTGCTGGAAGTTAAAGATTCTATGAATCAAATGCTGGGTAAATATTGAGAAGATACAAAAACAAAATCATGGGGAAATCTAACACAACAGAATGAGAGGAAAGAAGCTAAAAAGATAAAAACTCAATTTTGTATTTAGTATTTTGTGGCAATCTGGTTAATGTTAACAAGGTTAAGATTAAAAAACTCAAGTTACTTTGCAAAATGAAAACTAAAATATCTCAGGATGAGAATATGAGAAACTTGTCAATTGTAGAATAAGTAAAATACCAAATGATGTTAATTCTACACTTAAGACCAACACAAAGAAATTACCTGATGTTTCTGAAATGTAACTGTACACAATAAAAGGGAGAGACATTGTCTAGATCTCTATGCAATACATCAAGAAATGACATAGAGGTTCATCTAATCCCTGGTGGACTTCATGGAAACAAATGGCAAAAATTCATAAAAGGAAAAGTATTGAGAACTTGTCTGTAGGAATCCAAATCTCCAAACTCACAACATAAAGCCTACACTGCTACAAGCTCAGCATCTTCTGTCAGATGAGGGAAAAGACAAAAGACAAAGGATGTCTAGGGATGGTCAAACAGCCACAACTTATTTTTCCAGCAGTAGTCACTGTTTCCAAATTTCAGTACACAAGATACATACATACACATACATGTGTGTCTATGGATAGATACATAAAACATATATCTACACACATACACACACGTAACTTCAAAGATACTATGATTAAATTCTAAAGAGTCTTTAAGAAAATATCAACTTACATTCTAAGACACTGATTTAAATGAATTAATTTTAGAAATGGGGTATAACTTAACGATGTGTTCTGCTATTTTAATTGTATTAAAAACCAAAGTTGAAGATACTATGAATAATGATTATCTGGTGTGGGAGGTCCTTTTGTTTATGTGTTGTTTCTATTGGTTAATGAATAAAGAACTGGCTTGACCCAGCATGGTAGGAGGAAGGCGGGGTCAGGGAGAAGCCATGAATCTGCTGCCTGAGACAGACGCTGGGAACTTTATCTGGTAAGCCACAACCACGTGATGATATAAGATTAATCGAAATGGGTTAAATTAAACTAGAACTAATGGGCCAAGTAGCATTTTAATTAATATATAGTGGTTATTTTGGTTCTGGGCAGCTGGGACGAACATGTGGCCCCTCCTCCAACAAATTATCTTTCAATACTGAGAAATGATTGATGCTGACATGTAGCTATCAATCTTCAAAGCAAGAAATTTGATTCTATGAATATTAGGATTCTTCTGAACCATATACTTTGCATTATTTTCCTTCATAAATTCTGAACATGGAAGGGAGAGTTACATGCTGTTACTCAGAAACCCAGGTTGGCTGGAGCACATGACCTACAGGCTGGAAAGGAGCAGCCCTTCCTAACTGCTGCAGAGTTTGGTTAGGAGGGAAGCTATTCCATTTGTAAACTGGAGCAGAAAAGTTTTGAAATTCAGGTGCCTTTATTAAATATAAAATGGTATGTAATAGTGAAAATTTTCAATATGTATTTATGAAATACATAAGTGAATATGTGAACAGTATACTAATTAATATGATATCAATTATTAGTGATTAGATATAATGGAAAGTTATATTAGCATTCAATCACTGATTGTACACAAATTGCCATTATTTGGTTAGGATTACTTGAATTCTTTCTTTTGTCGGTAACAGACAAGAGCCCATGGTCTTGTGCATGTTAGGAAAGCTTTCTGCCACCTAATGTCCTCCAGTCCAGCTAACACTTTCATTTTTTAAGCCTTTTACAAGTCTTTACTGGAAATCTTCTCTTTTGTCTCCTCAAGTATAAATGATTTCAACATGGTATTTTTAATATTGGTGGTAATGTAAAACATTTAAAGCAAAATATAGAAAAGTTTACTGTCTCTGTGCTAAACTCATTACCCCTGGAAACAGCCATGCTCAACAGTTATAATAGATACAACATTTGTGTAATTTTGAATAATATCTTTTTTAATTTTGGTCTTTTGAGACGGGGTTTCTCTGTGTAGCCCTGTCTGTCCTGGAACTTGCTTTGTAGACCAGGCTGGCTTCAAACTCAGAGATTCACCATCCTCTGCCTCCCAAATGGTGGGATTAAAGGTGTGTGCCCAGTTAGGCTATTATCTTAAAATTATTAGCAGGGTTTAGAAGGGAAAGCTCTAAATATTCCCAATTATCACCATATGTAATCCAATAGTCTAGAATTAAAACAAAGTGATGGTAGCATTAAACTGCTTAGATAAAATAAGAAAACAAAATAAAATTAATCAACTATATATTTAATAGACGTAGAACACAGAACAAATGAGTGTCACATTGCTAACTAGAAGTCAGAAATCCTGGAGATGTTTAACTCACACATCCTAGAAAACAGAAAGCTTCTAACACCCATTAACTATCCTGGCTACACATACTTTAAATGGAGGTTACACCAAAGACTAACTGGGAAAAAAATCTTACTAGTTTTGTGTGTGCAGGCACTATTATCTGAAATTATTAACAGAAGACTGCTTGTATACTAAAAATGTGATTACAAAGTTTGAGACCATGCTTGACTGGCAGATAAAAGCCCCTTTTTATAGCACACAAATGAAGCACATGTTTTCGCTTTGGTTATCACCTTACCTGAGTTGTAGAAAAGGTCAGGCCTTTCAAGAATGTCCCCTTCATGGATGTATGGCTCAATTCGATCATCACCATACAAGTACTGTTCGCTCTCATCCATCTGACGACTCTCGACCATCTCCAACCACTGAGAGTTATGCCAGCGAAACTTCTCACTCTGAATTTTCTTTGCCCATTCTTCATCATATTCCTATTACACACAAGTAGCAAGTGTTACCATGTAAATCTACTTGCTTGCTGCTCAGAAATATTTTTCTAAGAGGGCCTTCATTTGGGTCAGAGGAAAATTAAAAATACTTGCTTAGAATTGTGTTTCAGCCATAAAGAACAACTAAGTATATGCCAAACAGGTCACTGAATAGGTGACTTGGCTTTTCTTTTATCCCTAAAAGATGACTTAGTTACAAGTCACCCATAGTCCAAGAATAAACCTTATAACACCAGAAATCCTATTAATTCTACAAGAAATGCCAGAACTAAATGTTTCTGATCTTTTATTTTAGCTTTTATAAACAAGTGACATTCTTAAAAAAAATAATAGTTGATTAGTATCTTATTTCATTTGGCAAAAAAGCTAAAACTAACTTTTGGCTTTGATTAAAAAATGAAAAAATCTTATTGAATTATTTGAACAAAGATATATTCAAGGGAAACATACAATCTGATTGCTTTATTAGAATTTAAGTTTCAAGGCACATGAGTTGAGTTGTTGGTGTAAAAATAGTAATTGAAATTCAGTCGTGGCCCAGGGCATATAAAACCATGGCTGAGCCATACCACTAAAAGCAAAACTGGCTTCCTAATAGTAATTGTGAGAGGTTACAGATATAGATAAAAGATACACTCCCTAATATATTCATAAAGTTTATTTACCATAGCTATACTCTGAAAAAAGAAAAAACCTTATTTAGTTATTATCTCATACAATTTTATAATATTTTATTATCATAACTCAAAACAAAAATCCATCTGGGCTGGCTACATGGCTCAAAAGGCAAATGCACTTGCATCAATGCCTGATGACCCAAGCACAATCACTCAAACCCACTCAGTGAAAGGAAAGAAATGACTACTGTCCTCTGACCTCCATATGTGTACTGCGGTACACACACACACACACACACACACACACTTTAAATATTAAAAGTTAAAAAATTAGAAATATATCTAATAAATGTATAAGCAGAAGGCTCATCATGAGCCCAAAATCTTTAGCTTCCTTTTTACTTTATGTACACTTAATGGTATTTGTGTGTATGTATATTTTCTGTGCGTCTTCATGTTCACATGTGTGGGTGCATGTGCATATGGAAGGTCAGGAAGGTCAGCCTTGAGTGTTGTTACTCATGCTACCTATCTTGTTTTGAGGGACATGGTCATTCTCCAGCCTAGAACTCGATGAGCGTTCTAGGCTGGCTCACCAGTGAGCCACAGGGACTCTCTTTCCCTGCCTACCGAGTGGTGGGATAATAGATGCCTCTGACCTGCTTTTTAAAAAGTGGATGCTAGAGATTTGAATTCAGGTCTTCATGCTACCTGAGTCATCTCCCCAACCTTCTTCCTCTTAAGCAGTATAACAATTAATAAACTTGAATGTAAAATATTAAGAACACTGACAAGATTGCAAACACAGAAACCAAGAATATCCATGAATATCCATGGCTGCCTTGAAACTCTTCTAGTAAAACATTTTTTTAATGCAGTGAACATAGAAGTTAGCAGCAAATATGACAAGGTCATGCCATGCATTCCTTTAAAAATCTTGCCCTCTTCTTTTTTTCAAGATCAGTTTATGACTGAATTTTCCTCTCAGCCTGATGCATCACAACAATGCAAGAGTAAATACATATACACCAGGAATGACAGACTATACTGCAATTTTCATTAAAAATAAGCTTGTCTTTGTGCTGGTGAGATAGCTCAATAGACAAAAGATGGGACCCACAGAGCAGAAGAAAGCTGCCTCCAGCAAGGTGTCTTCTAACCTCTGCATGCACACTGTCACAAGTGCATGATACACACATGTAAAATGAAACTAAAAGAAGCCTTTTCTGATTTCAAGTATATATTTTTAATAACTAAAATGGCCTTTGACCCTCAGCACTGCACTCAAAACAGGGCTAATCTCTACAATTAGCATAATGATTGATGTGTATTATTGCCAAAAGGGTCACAACAAAAACACTCTGGGGAAAAAGGCAAAATTTAGAAAGTAAAAGGAGGGAAGTTACTCAGTAGTAAGCTGTTACCACTTAGGAAATAGAAAATTACATCTTTACAAAAGCTTCAGCAATATTTACAGAATCCTGCTACCAAAAACATTTGGCCATATTCAGCAGAGCCAGCATGAGAGGTGCCTTGAGCTTTAATAGACACATATACTTCTATGTTGTAACAACGTATTATGAATTCAAAGGACAAGAAATCTCAATCAAGGTGATCAAGTCTTTAAAAGATTATTTAAAAAATCTAAATGAGCTATAACATCACTTTTTGAAAATATTTTGATCTTGCAAAAGTATTTTATTGAAACATGAACATTATTAAAAAATACAATATCTTTATGTAGAGAAAACTGCCTTACATCCCAGTGTATGTGCACATGTGTGTATGTGTGTGTGGTTTTTAATGGGTCTCTAAATTTCAAGTTTATTCCCTTATTTATTCACTGTGGGTGGGCGCATTAGTGCCATGGTGTGCACTCATGGGGGTCATGGAACAACCTTGCTTCTGGCCCTCCTTCTACCATGTGGGTCCTGTGGATATAGCTCAGATCAGTAGGCTGGGGGGCCAGTGCCTTCATGTGTGAGCCATTCACCACACATAGCTGATGTTGAAAATTATCATCTTTTTAATTTAGAGGCTAAGTATGACACATTTTAAAAACAATGAATTTGTGTTAGTTTCTTCTAATGAGTGATAACCTAACATGTTTTGATATAGGAGGGTCATCTGTCTATGTGTTACTTTCATTGGTTAATAAAGAAACTGCCTTGGTCCTTTTGATAGGCCAACCCTTAGGTGGGTGGAGTAGACAGAACAGAATGCTGGGGGAAAGAAAGCGGAGTTGGGCAGACGCCATGACTCTTCTCTCCAAGGCAGACGCCACGACTCTCCTNTTTTTGTGTTGTTATTTCGGGGTATAAGCTAGCCGTGCGGGAGCTGGGCCAGACGAAAAGCAGGGCCTTCTCCCCAATCACTACAATGTTTTCTAATATTTACCAAGTAAAGTGTTTTAGAACTAAGTATCTGTGTTGTGACATACTATTCATTTAAACACTTTAAATTGACTCCTCAAGTAGCAGTCAAGGGATCTAGATCCCAGTCATACTTCTACAGCTAACTGAAGTATACATCTTGCTAAAAGATATTATTTGTAGTCTCGGGTTTTTCACTTGTAAAAAATACAAATTTAGGAATTACTTAAGTGCTAACATTCTGTAAATATAACCCTATAATAAATATCTTTTACTTCATAAAGGTATTAAAGAATTATCCCAAATAACTAAGAGTGGTGGCAGTACACATCCTGGAAACCCCAAATGAGTAGAGTCAAAAATCAATAAAGTCAAGCTATTACTATCAATTCCCTATGGCATTGCTTTGTGATTCCTAAATGCCCACTTTCCATCCCACAGCAGGAAACGGCCATGCGAATGTAAGCGGTTCAGTCACAGCTAGCACATATGATCATCCAGCTCTACCAGCCTCTGTAGGAACGCTCGAGGGAGACACTTCTCATGGTTGAAATGCTCTTTTCATGAGGGGTGTATCCCTGGGTTCTGTCTTCAAGTTTCGATTTTACCCTGAATTTAAAGGAAAACATGGTTTTTCTTTCATTTTATTCTCTTCTCAGTTTCTGACATTAGGATCTTAAGCACTCAGGTTCCATAAACTCGAACGTGTCACAAAAGACTTATGGTTTGATTTTACATGGAATGTGCCATCCTTTTTGAAGTCCTACATCACGTTGTTTACTAGTTAACCACTGAAACATTCTGAAGGCTTCCCCAGCCTATTATCAGAGTCTGGGCACTCTCAGGGAAACCCTTGTCACTGGCTTCCGTCACACCTTGTATCTGATTAACACACTCTAGGATAACACAGAGCTACACAGATCTGCTTTGTGTCCTGGAGCAATTGATGGGAAACAGATTTTTTTCCCCTTCTTTAATCTGGCAGTCCCCTAATTGAGACTGCAATATAGTTTATTTAATAAAATTTTTCATACTAAATTAAAACAAGTCTAGGATATAGTCCAGCTTTTTGTTAAGGCTAAGTAGCTAAAAAAAGAGGCTTTTTATAGTTTAAAATATTTTCCCCAAAATACACACATATATACTTATACTAAACATACATTTAATAAAGTTTTTGGGTTTTGTATATATACTAGCTCTTTTCCAACATGGTTGTCCCTAGTATGGACCTTTATATAGTCTGGACTGAGACAAAATTTAAAGCAGACCATAATGGCATGATTATCTCCTCAAACTTTTTTTCTAATGTACTGAGAAGACTAACCTGTACAATAGCATTTCAAATATGCCACTTTAAACCTCAAAGTAAAATACATAGATGAATAAAATTTAAATAAGAAATCATGATATCTCTTTTATGCTTTGTTTGGGTTTCAAGTCCAACTGTGATCAATTACATGAAAAAAATAAAGAAAGATATGTAAGTATCGAGGAAGGAATATACAAACATTCATGTATATGTATTTTATTTTGTTTGTTTAATTTCCAACAAGCTGGAAAAATATCTGAAATTTCTGCTTTTGCTTATGTGATACAATAATGAACTACAAAAGAGGGCCAACAAAACTTTTGGCATTACGCATAATTTCACTGCATAGAATTAAGAAAAAAATTTTTAAATGTACTTACATTGATACATTAAAAATGATCATTTCTGTAACCAATCAGAAACCAGATCTAGCTTTTGGCAAGCTCATTGTACAAGCTCTAGAACAATTCATTTGAAAAGTCTCTGCTCTGTATCTACAACCAAGCTACATGCCAATAAAAGTGCGAGTAAAGCTGGGGAAATGCCTGGGTGGTAAAAGGCTCACTCTTCTGGTGTGAGACCCAATTTCAGATCCCAGAACCGACATAAAGCTGACAGCCACTGCATGCCCCTGCTATCCAGTGCTCCCACAGCAAGATGGGAGGCAGACATGGGACAATAACCAAAGGCTCATGGGCTAGCTAGTGTGGCATGGGGCGCAGTGAACGTCTCTAAGAAGGTGAAAAGTGAGGACCAGCAACATAGGCTATCCTAACCAACACAGGTACCTCCATTTAACTTACACATACACACAAGGGTGGGAAGAGGTAAAGGGAGAGAGATTAACTATTGTGTACCCATTTTATTCAATTCTTAAGCATTTTATGATGTTTGAATGCCTGATTTCTAATCTTAACCCATTACATTTTTTCTCTGTAATTTTAAGTATTTTCAGATATATTTTAAAGTATTCTCCTTGGTAGCAAGATTATTAAAAAAGCAGCTTTTCCATCTGATAGGCCTTCTTGGAAATCTTTGTGAGGAAAGTTAACAATGTATAGAGACTGCATTTATACCTTGAATAGTTTATCTCATTTAAATAGGTCATCAATCCTATGCAATATAAAATTTTCTGTACTTATAATACCTTACTTTTCCAAGTTAAAATACTAAAGTTGGGTATTAACTTGATTATTGAAACACATTCATTCCATCCATGATCATAATTAGTTGCAGAAAAAAGAACTACTTTTCAAAATCTCAATAGCCCAGCATGTTAGGATGAAAGGACAACAAGGACACTGGTGGTAGATGGACAGAGACATCAGTATTGTAGCAGAGGACATAATTACACCTCTGTTGTAAGCACCATGGAAATAGGAAAGGACATCTGTGGATGGGGCCATGGCACACTACTGTACTGGGATGACTAGCTTCCATGTTTAGATGGCAGGTCTCAGTGCTCTCCAGAGTCTAGACTGTAAACTTCAATACTCAAGGGCTTTGCACTGCTGAGTTCTATATGCCAGTAGTTACATCAGTGTCTGGCACACACTATGTGCACAGTAAACATATCTTAAATGTATGACAACCCAACCATGTCTGAAGAGGTATTTGTCTGCCAGTTTGAAAATTTTAAGGTTCTCAAACACTTCACATGAAGTTGAGGCCATACTAAGGACACAAGTGGAACTGAGTTTTAGAAGCCCTGAGGAAGTCTGCGTAGCTTCTCTTCCTTTCTTGATTCCCAAGGCCTGGAGTCTTAAAACAGAAGTCCAAGTACTCTCATATGGCCTCCCTGCTCACCCCCACACTGGTGCCATTTCATGCCTCTCTAAGCTACAAGAAACCTCAGTTGGACAGCAACAACTTACTGTTACCACCAGAGAGATTGTAGTATGCAGTATGTAACCCTCTTTGGTTTACAAAGAACTATCACACATATGTTTCAATTCATGAATTCAGGATTCTGACCCAACTACATTAAACAAATCATCACTATAACAGTATTTGCAAAATATTGCAAAGTTTGGGGATCAAATACTTTACTGAAGATGGCATATTTTCCTAGGGCATTCAGTGTTTAATATTTGTTACTGTTATTCCACATTATATGTCTTGAGCTGCAACTAAGTTTTTTCTTTATATACAAATGGCCTTCAGCTATAAATAGTCCCATATATATGGTTATTATGATATAATAGCTATTGTAGGAAACCAAAATCTAGTAGTGAAAGCATCTTAAAAGGTCATCTGCTCCTGTCACAGGCAAGTTTCTAACAAAGTCCTCACAGAATGAATTACTTAGCCATTATTACTCAGCATTGCCAGAGATTTCACATTGTCTCTTGATAGCTTTCTTTAGTGCTTTGCAACCTTTGCTGTTTCCAATCACTGTTTCTCCTGTTTCAAATTATGCCATGCTTCTTTTCCTTCACTTCTGAAACAGATTTAGGATGGACAATTTGCACCCTCTATTTTGATCAGTAACACTGTCTGGCCTCAATGAACCAAAGCCTGACAGCTCTTGTGAGGGTAGAACCGTGCGTTAAGATGGCTTCCTGCAGATCACTGCAAGAGGGGCAGAGGACTGTGAGCCAGAGATGGTGCCAACTCCAGAAGCAGCATTTTTAGGACACAATAGCACAGTTGTATACATGTGCTCAATGCTGGGACAGCATGCACAAGACCTGTACGAGATCAGAATGTCTACCTAAGTGAGGGGAAGCATGTTTTTAGGGCCTGCTATAGTTCTCTACTGTCTGGCTAAAGCTGAACCTTAGTGTTTAATAGTAGAAAGGTAAGACAGATAAGTTTTCAGTAGAACAGTTTATTTCCACAACCTCATGCCTTTCCATTGGCTCTACAGGGTTTCACTTCTAAAAAGCACAACCTGTATATGAGCCAGATGGACAGCACAGTAGGGCTTCCAAATTACACAAATCATTCACATGAATATCTTTAAATACTTTGGTCTATTTAAAAAGTAAGTTATTCAAATGAATGTTTTCCAATGTGAATAGACAACTACCACATGACATCATATCAAATACTGATTTTTATACACCCAGTGCAGAGAGATGTACAGAGAAATCAAGTGAACTAAGTCTTACAATCCATATTTGGGTTTTCTTTTTATACTAACTTGAAAGAGATTTGATGACACTGTGGGGAGCCACATAAACATGGCAAGCTGTTACATTACAAGAAAGCTCTTTACAATAATTATCTAACACTGTTCTCTTTGTGGCTTTAATTTTAGTGCTGACTAGAATTTATAAGTCTCTCCAGGGAGGGTGGAATCAACAGTAAAATGAAGGGTGGGAATGTTCACTGGGCTTTGACAAATGAATGCCTTTTTTTTTTTTAAATGAGTACCATTTCAATACAGTCTTGGAAGCAGAAGTCAAGATTAACATAAATTGTAAGGATGTTATGGGAAGTGAGGGAATAAGGTAAAATACAGACCTTAAGAAAACATCAACACAAAACTGGCTGCAAAAATGAAGGGTGGCTGCAGTGTCTAGGAAAAATCGTTCATGAGAGGAAGGCACCTCCAAGTATAAGATAAAGAAGTCAACTTAGATTTTTTATTTAACTACAATAAAATATTTTATCCTATAACGCATTTGTATTTGTGCCAAATATTTTTATATTAAAACTGAGGCTACTGCCAGGCAGTGGTGACACACACCCTTAAGCCCAACACTTGGAAGATAGAAGCTGGTGGATCTCTGAGTTCGAGGCCAGCTTGGTCTTCAGAGTGAGTTCCAGGACAGCCAATGCTACAAAGAGAAACCCTGTCTTGAAAAAGACTGAAGTTATCGTTAGAGCTACCATTCATTTACATTCTAAAAGAAAATATCTAATATGCCAATCTAGACATATCTTCCATTTCTCAGTGAGAGGAGCTGGAGCACACGAAGGTCATGCACAACACTGATGGATGGCTCACGGCTGTCCTCACTGTTTAAGCAGACTCACAAGTAGAACTTTATGATGCCTCTTATTCCCATGGTACAAATTTTATCAGCAATGACATTGTGATATATTTGAAAATGGTAAATATGCCATTAAATTGTTCCCTAAGAGTATTAAGTATTTTATGTTTATTAGCTCCATTTTTATCAAGATATGGTATACTGATAAAGATTTTCTCTCTCTATATATACATGCACACGTGCAAGCGTGCACTGCACACACACACGAGAGTATCTATCTACCATCTATGTATGTATGTATGTATGTATGTATGTATGTATGTATGTATGTANNNNTCTATCTATCTATCTATCTATCTATCTATCTATCTATCTATCTATCTAGCATTTCTCTATTCTGACTTAGATCAAAGCTAAAACAACATTGCATTGATAATTCAAAACCACAGTGAGGTAGTCTAATCTAAAAAGCAGCTGGCATCAAACATGATGAATTTCCAAAATAAAATCTGGGAAATTAACCAGAAAATTCCTGCTGTTAATTGTCTACTTCACAATGACACCAATAACAGAAATGTTAGCCCAGTTTACTTTCAATGAACTAGTTAACTGATTTCTAAAAATGTTAATAGATTTTTTAACAGAGGTTGCTAAGCTCCCAAGAGTACTGAAGGTAGCAAGTGGGCTGTATCGGCAGTACACAGCTAAGGTTAAACCAAGGCACATACTAGCCTAAGGTTCAAGTCCCAAAGAACTCTACAGCAGCACCCTAAGTTTCCGAGAAAAATCTTTAGGATCAGCCAGTTTCCAATCTAAAATGTAGATCATACCTCTACTTATGCATACTTTAAAATGTCCCAGCATCAACAATAATGTGAAGACATTTGTATTTCCTCATTATTAAGTACCTCATAAAACTAATCTATATATAGAACAAAAATAATCAAATAACTGAAAAAAACCATTTGCATGAAATTTGATTCATTTTATAGACACTGACAGCATTTTACTTTCTTTTACATGTTTCTAAAAATGAAATGATTCTTGGATGGCACAGAGATCAGCCTGTGTTCTGTGGTTATTTACAAACCTCTCTAAAGAGCCTTGGGTTAAAAGTTGAAAGCCAAAGGATCTACACTTAGATAACAATATTTTCTAGATCTTGACAGAATACAAATATTGTGTTGCCACTCAATAGTTCAAATTAGGTTTACATAATTTTTTCATATTTCATAAAATAAAATCAGAATTTTTTGGTAGAGAGAATACTTACTGCGATAATATCTAATGTGTTATCACAGACTTTCCGGATTTCATTATTCTTATCATGCATCAGGTCTATGAGATATGCTGGAGCTTCTGAATAAAAGTGGTTAAAGACACAAAATAAACTGAGACTGTAGCTCTTCAGTTATATAGAAATTACACACACCATTATGGCAGCACAAGTGCTTTCTTGATCTGTCATATCCATGGTATTCAGGGAAACATTTCATATGAAAGTGAATAACATCAAATAATCACTCGAATCTCATATAGTTGCTATAGTAAAAAGAAAAAGAACTGGAAAAATTATGTCCTTTTAAATAAGGCATTTTAAAACAGAATTTAAAGAAATAGTAAAATATATATGACAAATATAAATCAGAATTAGAAAACCCAAGGAAACAAAAGTTCAATAAAGAACATGAAAGAGAAAATGAACATTAAAAATAAACACAACAGACTCTTAAGAGAAGTATAAGGCAGAGAATAAGACAGCTTATATAGAAAAACTAAATGGACAAAAAGGTTAGAGAATTTAAAACACAATAAGGATAGGCAAGGGGGTTAGGAAGACAGCTCACAGTAGAGCGTTAGTCTTGCAAACTTGAGAACCTAAACTCATTTCCTAGAAACTATATTTAAAAAGTGGGTGTGAAGGTGTGAGCTTGGAACCTCAGTGCTAGGAAGGAGGTGAGTGAACCTGGGACTCAATGACCAGTCAGCCTGTCTACGTGCTGAGTTTCAGGCTAATGAGAGGTCCTGCATGGAAGAGTAAGATAGATGGTTCCCGAGGAATGACAGCTGAGGTCATCCCCTGGCCTCCACACACACACAGGTGCCTATCCACTTGCACAGACACATGCACCTGTACACACAGGAACATGTAGACACAATACACAATAAATAAAAAATAGATAAGGTACTGCAAATTTAAATCCCTAAGACAAAATCCAAAGCAATATAATATAATAAATAATAGAAACTAAAGTTCAAGAGAACTTTTCAAGGGGTCAGGGAAACTTTATATGTGAAAAGTACATTTGTAAAATTTTACTGAGGTTTCTAAGTGTACTAACAGTAAAACAACTTGATGCTAAAGAAAGTAAATATTCTTTCAGTTTTTCTGAACAAAAGACCTAATCACTCTAGGACAAAGGAAATTAAACTGTCCTCAGAATTAGGATAGTAAGTACTTTAACTACAGAGCTCTCCTTGGAAGCAATGCAAAATGGATGGCAAATGCCTCTAAATTGCTAAAGGGAATAAGTGTCAACCCAGAATTCGATATTTTGCTAAATTATCAGTAAAATGAGAAACTGTTATTTTCAGATAACCCTATTTTATTATTGATATATATTACTACATATAAAAATACCTCATTATAGGTGGAAGTCAATTCAAGAGCATAACAACATAGAATGCAAGCAGAGAGAGAAGCCAAGAAAATGAAACAAATATATAAATTTCAGATAAGCACTCATTTTTAAAAGGTAATAATTGAAATGTTAAGTTGTATGGAAATATTTTACAACATACACTCACACTAATTTGAAGGGAGATTCTCTGAACATCTACACAATGTTGCTTCTAGAGGCAATGAGTTACTAAATAAAATCCCCAATGTCATGTGGGAGACCTCCTTATTTGTTTTTGGTCAGGGAGACAGACCATGGAGGCCTCCAAAACAATACATGCTCTTGTCATTACTGTTGATGGTCCACAAAAACAAGATGATAAGACCTTAACTACATAAGACAAAACACAACTTGGTTGCAAGATATAGAGAGCCTGAGTGGCAACTGAGGTGGGAAGCATTTCCTTGCTGGCTGGCCTTCACAGTGCCAGAAGGTGATACAATGGTTGTCAGGAGAAAAACCGTATCCAAGGGCTCATCTCTTTCTCACTCTATGAACTACAAAATCAACTCGCCAGGCAGGTAAGCCCACCTGTGTAACAGTCATGACTGTTATGGGGGAAACCAAACACTGTCTTTGGATTTGAGGCCTGCTTCACAGGAGAGAACCCATGCCAGACACTGCAAACTCAGTCAAAAACCCAAGCCTGGAAGGATTATAGGCCCTAGAGAACACTGGCTACTGTTGTTTAGATAAATTGATACAGCATCAAACGGCCTTCTAAGTATCTCTGTTTATAATACACATAGGTAAGTGCTAGTCTTAGCCCCTGTAAGTGAAGCCCTTTTTAGAACTCACAAAAATCTTTAAGATAAAATAGGTTGTCTTTCCAAGACATCCCTTAGTAACACATGACTTGTCATTCTGTTTTATGTCTTAACTTTTCATAAACATTTTTTTTATGGGCTAAAGAGACACCCTAGTCTTTAAAGGCTATACTCACCACCAAAACTTCAAGAATACTTTGATGTTTTGTCTGTGTCCTGAAAATTTGAGTGAGGGAGAATTCAAAGTTAATGGACTAATTATTTGGTGGAGGATTCAGGCTGAGAAATCTTTCTGCTTCTTTTAGCTGCTTTTGCTTGTTTTGTTTGTGTGTTTGTTTTGGAGCAAAAAGCAAAGCTGTGGAAAAGATACAGATTGACCAGGAGTAGGAGTACAATTACAGTTAATGTAAAGAAGTTCTGGGTGCTAAGGAGATGAATAGTATTAAGAAAAAGTGAAGTAATTTTCAGTCAGACAACAGAACAATAGGAGAGGAGCTTTGAAGGCGTATGTATGGACTCCATCCATTACAGGTTCTACAGGGCAAAACTTCAAACTAAGACTTTCCTCTGAAAATAGCAAGTCTCCAGGACACCCTCCTGAAAAAAAAGCTACTCGGAGAACAGAGATTGCTGCACCACCAGTGCAAGGGGGCTATACTAGCATTCAAGTGGGTGTGTGCCCTGGCATTGTCCACATGGACTGGTTTTGCAAAATGAGATTTATGGGCTTATGGAGGGTTGCACCAAGATTCCAGAGAAAGTCCATAAAGGCAAGCGGGGTGTGGATGTCTTGGATTTCTTGCAGGAAGCCCCTCTGAGGCTTATGCATGAAGCTGTGAGAGAACAGTTGAAATGGAGACTCGTAGGTGTTGGAGATAGCAGGAATGCTACAGGCACCATTTTCTAGACTAGTCTTGTGTACTTAGTTTGGTCTGTGGTCTGTTAGCTGAAGTGTAGGTTTACACTGGTGGCATTTACAGAGGTTCTGATTCTGGAATACTGCCGATTCCAGATTTCCTTTATCCTGTACTACTTTCATGCAAACAATTACCATTGAAGAGAAACTGCAATTTAAATTCATTTCTAAGTCTACTATTTTCTACAGCATTTCAACATTTGAAAGAAAATACCAAAAATAAATGTTTCTGCAATTGTAAATGGTCAAATATTTTAAACATTGAAAGGATACGTGTTTCCTTGATTATGACATCTCTTGTGGCCTGATGGAAAACCATCTGATAGAAGACATAAATTATCTGACACACAAATTCATCATCTTCTTGCTGAGCTGAAAGGAAACAGAAGCTTCCATGACAGAATTCTATATTTATACACTGAACTTAAAACATTTGGGAAACAACAGAGTGATAGTGACAGGCAGACAAACAATAGCACTTGAGTTAATCACCATCCCATGTTGATTTCACATGGAAAAGGCACTGACAAAAGGATGCCTTCTAGAGTTTAAGTCTTAATCAGGAATTGGACTACTGGGGTAGAACGCAGCTCAGTGATAAAGCACTTGCCTAGTATTTATGACAACCTGGGTTTGACCCTCAGATGCTCAAGAAAAGAAAAAGAAAATGGACTATTATAAAAAGACATTTTGTTGAATAATATTCACCAAGTTAAACTTTACATATATTGGCTTAAAAGAGGTATTTTTATTTCAACCCAATTATTAGGATAAAATGCTATCATAAAGAGGCTACTTATATTTATATTTTATGATAATAAATACTATGATAAATGTTTAATATGATAAACTTGTAATTTAACAGTAAATGTGATTACTGATAGAGTAATTTTGCCATATACTCTTGGCAACAGTTCAATGACATGTTAGAAACATATTTCCTGGCTAACAGTGTCTAACTAGCCATGTGCACTAAACTGTGAGCCTCTTCAGTCTAACCTGCCTAAGATGATTTCCATCACTAACTTCCTAAATTACTCAGGCTGTCCACCAATCTCTTTCCATGTAGGCTTTGCTCTATAAGGCTTTAAACACTGAAAGTGTACATGATCCTTTTCTCCTATAGAGCTAAGAAAATTCTACATATCACCTTGTGGTAAGTGCATATTAGAGAATATGCAAACACAGTGAAACTGCTGCTATCTTGAACACCTCAGCACTCTCAGTTAAACTGCAGAGGAGCATTCTGAGACACGGGTCATTTTCTAACTCTCTGCAGCTTCATGAGATCTTCACCTTTGGTCCACTACACTGTCTTCATTTTCACAACCCAACTGTCTAGGAACTTCTGGCTGTGGGAAGGGAATATTAAAGTAAATATGTACATATTACATTTTTGAAATGGAATACTTTGATATATGACTATATTATTAGATGGCCTTGTAAAATATTAAATTACAAAGCAAATTAAAAAAATCAGAAAAGAAAATATACAATAGACTTAAATAAGTAATTCATTTTATTGGCCATGCCTAACCTAAATGAACAATAAACACAAACTAGAGTTCAATTTCATTGATTACTGGGGAAAGTTAAATTAACAACACAAGGAGATAATGGTAGGAAGGCTTCACCTAATGGACTGACAGTGCTGAGAGTGGCGGTGGCTGAGTAGCTTTAACTGTCCTGCACTGGTAACTGGACCTGAAACTGACACAACCGCACTGGGAAACAGACTGCACCTTTTACTGAAAGCTAAACATAATGCCAACTCTCTGACCTGCAAGTCTCCTCTTGGATACACACCTGACAGAAACGAGCACAAACACTAATGGCCAAAGGAAAGGCTTTGGAAACATTATTTGTAATAGTTACCGTTCCATATGCCCCATATCACAAAACCCATCAATGATACAAAAGATAAGCATATATTTATCATACTATATATAGCAATGGAAAAGAGAAAGCCTATACGTCACATAGATGGATCTCATAAATCAGCCCAATTTCATGTACACAGTTAAAACCAAAGCAAAGTCAAATTATCAGTGATATAACTCAAGACCAGAAAGATAAATATTTCTTCTCTGATATGGATACTAGCTTTAACTCTTGTGTTTTAACAAGCAGCGCAAATGGAAGCCAGGAAACTAGAAAGGGTCTTGTGGGGACATGTAAAGGGAGAGGAAACAATAGATCACAGGTGACACCAAAGCAGTGAGTGAGTACAGGAGTGGAAAGACTTAGCAGGGAGGGGCATAGGGTGTGGGGAAGCCATGGAGTAAAGGGCAGGCTAATGAAAAGAAAGAGATATGAAAAGCCACATGGAAACCTACGTAGTTCACAACACAACAGCAAACATAAGTGGAGGTGCAGCAGAACACACTTGCAATGGAAGAAGAGGTCTGAACACTGGGGGTTAAAGGAGAAGGTGAGGAAGGGGGTGAGGGCATAGGAAAGAGAAGCAGGTAAACCAAAATGAAGGATGTATGAAACCCTTTATGGAAACTCACTAGTTACTATGCTAATTTCAAAATATAACTTAAAGAACAAAAAGAGAATAAAAGTACCCTACACGGGTCCCAGAAGACAGATTAATAGGTAAAAATTGCAGTAGAAAGCATGGAATACCTCCCAGTGAGTTATTGGTCCCCAAAGGTCTCTAAAAATACAGGCTATTGTTATTGCTCTTTGTTACCCACCATAACTACATGGTAAGATTCTACTGCTAAAGACAGTGTACATCTTGGCTTCAGGACACTAAATCTAATCTCCAACTGACTGGGAAACCTCCTGTTGTCTAGTTTTCACAGAGCCGAAGTTCTATGAAGGCTACTGGGAGAGAAAAGACATCAATGAACTAACCTAACACCAGACTCTGCACAGAAAGTACAACACCAATCTGCCAGAAAAGATGTGTCTCTTGGTACATAGTGGCAATAATGTTGTGAGATAACTAAGCACCTTCTTACTGAATTTGAGGCCTGTTCCATAAGAAGGAATTTCATGCCTGGTACTATAATCCTAGTTAAAACTCACAAGGAGATCATAGACCCTCTGCTAAATGGCCATGCTGTCGAATAGCCTTCTAAGTATTTATGCTTATGCCATAGACCCGGCTTCTTGTCAGCTTTGGTCAGAGAAGCTCACTCCTGCAGTGAACAGCAGGCAACAGAGAGATGCAGAACTGGTCAAAGTCTGAGAAAAAGAGACTTAAGTGCTTCACCCTAATGGGACATCTCAATTACCTGGACTACCAACATGGCTCAGGTAACACTATGGAAGCAGAGGTGGAAAGAACATCAAGAGCCAAGTGATGGGGAGGGTGCTGTGCAATGCTGTGTTTTGGACATTGCACGCCTAGTGCAATAATGCATACATAGTAGCCATGGTTGCCTGTCTAAGACCCACCACATCCAGCTAGCTCCACCCCTCACTGAGGAGCTACTAGCAGTGAACAGCTGCTGGAGAGGGAACAGTTGCTCACTCTTTTGAGGAAGTAGCCATTGCTAGGTTTCCCAGTTAATGGCCACACCTATGCACACAGTGGCAGCACTAACTGGATTTAATGTGTTATAAAAAAATGAAGTTGGAAAACGTGGTACATTTACACAATGGAGTACTACGCAGCAGAAAAAAATAACGACATCTTGAATTTTGCAGGAAAATGGATGGAGCTAGAAAACATCATTTAGAGTGAGGTAACCCAGACCCAGAAA
>LOEQ01003271.1:193856-213754 GCA_001685075.1 Bramus lutescens | reverse complement strand
ACAGGCTCCAAAGCTACAGAGAAACCCTGTCTCAAAAAACCAAAAAAAAAGAAGAAAAAAAGAAAAGAAAGAAATCACTTTATGACAACTTAGGACAAATGAGGACTTAGAGAAAATAGGGGGCTTGGTAATAGTCTTTCTAAAAACAACACTGTTAGAATAATGTGCTGCCTAGAACAACGGACTCATATAATACTTGGTGAGCAACCCTATCTAAAACCCAGAGGTTAAGCAAAAAAATTTATAACATGGACACAGACCTGGCTTCAACTTATCTTTGAGGAATGGAACTAGCTTGTACTCCTTCAGAACCAGCTCCCAGTCTAGGTCTGGGATGGTCAGATTTGCCAGCGTTCCCAAACACTCAATTACAAACTCTTCCTCTTCATCACTGGAAATCTGGGCTGCAAGGTCCCCAACATAATCCTGAGGAAGCAGAATTGCAACAGAGTTAAAATGTAGGAAAGGATCTAATAACTGCTAGAAAAAAAAAGCAAAACAAAAGATAGTTCTCAATTTAATTGAGTTAACTTGTTAAGGATCGATGGTAAGCTCCAGAGAGGGCATGCTGACTGGACAGTTGTAACATTACAATGAGGAGTGGGGTTTCCTTTCCTTTCTTTCTTTTTTTCTTCCAGCATGTTGAAATAAGTGATTGTGGTAATTGTGCACAAAGGACCATTGATAAGGGAAGATGGGATGTTTTCTCCACTCTGGTCAAAACCTGCAGATCCTTGATTCAGGAAGACTTGATCTCAACTCACAGATCCACCATTTACTTGCTGTGAACCTTAAGGAAACTTCAATTTCTGAAAATAGGATGATGACTTTTAAGAATATAATGTTGGAACTATCATCTACACAGTAGCCACTTCACATATATTAAAGCAGTTATTGTGATTGCTTCTAAATAAATCTTAATATCTTATGGCTGGAAGTTAGATTTCAAGTCAAAGAAAATTTATTTAATAATAATATACTCAACAAATATTAAGTACCTGCTAAATGTGAATAATATTGTTATTGTGGCAGAAATTTTGGGAAAAATATAAAACCTGTTCTCACAATGCATTCAATAAGTCATTAACAGCATTCTGAGACTCTCTATGTGGCAAGCAAATAAAGAAATCAAAGTGGTTAAGTTTTCACTTTTGTACCTGGATAAACTGGACACTTTTGAAAAGATGGTGTGGGAGGTCCTTCTGTCTATGTGTTGCTTTTATTGGTTAATGAATAAACAAACTGCCTTGGCCTGTTGATAGGGCAGAACTTGAGTAGGTGGGGAAAACTAAACTGAATGCTGGGAGAGAGGAGGCAGAGGCAAAGAGAAGCCCTGTATCACCGGCCTAAGACAGACGCTGAACCTTGCTGATACGCCACCGCCACATGGTGATACAGATTAATGGAGATGGGTTAAATTAAGAATTAGCCAACAAGAAGTTAGAACTAATGGACCAAGCAGTGATTTAAATAATATAGTCTCTGTGTGATTATTTTGGGGCCAAGTGACCGAATGATCAAGCAGCCTTCATTACAACAGAAAGAACATTTAGATAAATTTGCATCTAATGGAAGTACCAAGCTGATCTACCATCTTTATGATTTTATAGCCTATTACTGCAGAGTATAGGGATGTGGTATCTGGCAAGTTGTGGTAGGTAATGGAGAAAGAATTCTGGATTAAGCAGGTACAGATGAATAAGAAGGTCTGAACATAAGCCTGGGTCATGGGAATGTGGACATATTGTTTATGCTCTCTCTGTTGAAGACATGGATTTCTGACATCAGCTATTCACTGATGTCCAGATGTCAGTAAAGACACATTTTCAGAGAAACAAACAGATAACAAAATGACCCTCACTCTGGGAAGCAGCACTCAAGCAATAGTTGGCACAACTGTCCAAAAATGGGAAGCAAAGTGGCTTGGGCTGGAGCAGCCAGTAGGCAGGAAGACTAATTTCTGTCCTTGTTCCTGACATACATGGTGCTAGGCCCTGCATTCACTTGGAGCAGTGGTGTACTTCCTGGTTGTACAATACAACCACTTGAGAAGATTTAGCAAATGCATGCTGAGTCATTTCACTCCTATATGAAGTAAATTAAAGCTCACTAGTACAGACCAGTAGAATCATTTGATTAAGACACAACATAGCCGGGCACAGCCCTTTCAGGCTCTCTTACATCTGGGTTATTGGACCTTAAATTACCTCAGAAATCTTGACTCTCATAAGGTAACATAACAGTAGGAATGACTGATCAATAACTATCCTACCAACTTTAGCTATCCTACCAACTTTAGCAGGATGCCAACTACCCAGTAACTTCTTACTGTAGCTTAAACCGTATTGTTCTGAAAATCTCTGGGTCCAAATTCCCTATTTTGGGCTAGTTCATGATCAGAGAATTTAGGCACTAGGTATCTCTGAATTACCTCCTTTGTCTTCTCTTTTTTGTTTGTTTCATCTTTTTGAAGTATTTACAAATTGATGATGTGTGTTCTATAATAGGCATGTGAATAAAGCTTTAACTCTGGAATGGATTTTAAGTAAAGTAATCATGACAGCTAATTTGTCTCAGCACTCAGTTATAGCAGGAGTTTCTTAACACTTCATTATTATCATGGCTCCTTGATAATGGGGCTCTTTCTGTAGTCTACAGGAGAGACAGTGAGGTTCATGGAGGTTAAAAGACTTGCCCAAGCATCTGTGTCAGACCTTGGGTTCTTTACTATTCTGCCCGTTAGCTTTCTTCTTCAGAACTCTGGGGAAACAGTGACACAGGAAGCACGCCCTTGGCAATGCACATGTGTCTGCCCCATGCTGGGCCTTTGCACTGTATGTTCATCAAAGCAGAGGACAGCAAACCAGGGGCTCCAACTACTTTTTGAAGCTAAAGAATTTTTGTTTGTGTTTGTCCCTTTTTTTTTTTATCATTTATTGCTTACATTTGTGGTGCATATGTGTGTTGTGTCATATGGAAGTTAGAGGACAACTTGAAGGAGAAAATGTACCAAACTCATGCAAAATATTAATATGGAAATATATGTATGTATGCATGCATACATGTGCAGACGACTGCATATGCATGGAGGTCAGAGACCAACTCAAGGAGTCGGTTCTTTCCAGTGTATGGGTCTTGGGATTAAACTCAGGTTGTCAGATAGTAATTTAATTAGGTTAAATCACTGTTTAACTGTTCACATTAATGGGCTTTGTAATAACACAGTTATGCACAGACATAACAATTCTGACTATATCCACTCCTGTCATTAACTTACTCCTGTCTCCTTCCTTTTCCTAACAGCCTCTTTCAAGGGTTCTTTTTTTTTTCCTTGCAAACACTGTACACTGAGGGAAGCAAGACTCAGAAAGAGAGATGCCACTTGTTTTCTTTTGTGGATACTAGCTCTGAATCTTTTCCTTCATTTAATCTTTTGAGAATTTTACTCATTAGTGCCGTTAAGTTAAGCTCATAAAGGTTCTCCCAAGCGCAGAGGTGGCTTGAGTCCTGAGTGAACGTTTGAGGAGAACCCAGGAAGAGCTGCCTCCCCAAATGCAGCAACTTAAGACTGGGGTCTCAAGGTTTTAAGCTGGAAGCTACTCACGATGAACAAACTTTTGGTGGGTCCATCGTGTTGGGAGACATTTCTGATCATCTTCATCAGCAGGGGGTCCTTGAGCTTCAAAGCTCTTTTCATGAGCATCTTTAGCCCGTTTCCTAAAACAGAAAAATGGAAATTTCTGGATCACAGTGAGGTGACATCAAGTTTAAATAGCTTTTGTTTGGGGTACATCTAATACAATGCAGGATCCTTAAGTGTACAATCTGAATCAGACAAATGTATGTGCTGTGTAACCCAAGCCACACACCATATAAACTATGCATAGAATATTCTTGTTTATTCCCGTGCCCTGCCTTTCAATTTTATCCTCCCACACAACTATTTTCCTTCACCCCTTCTTTTACTTCTCTTATTTATCTTTTTAGACATAGCCGAGCTTTATGATCTAGAGCTTTATCAAAATAGGCTCATATAGTATATGCTTTCTTGGCTTTGGATTATGTTCCACAAATAAAAAACACTTTTGAAAAATATAATTCTAGGACTTCTAAAAATACAAAACTGGGAACATAGAAAGAGCTAGAGAAAGGATAGTTTCTACAGCACTGTTTATGCTTGAAAAGAAGGGCAACAAGTTAACTATGCAAAAGAGTAAACAATGGCAAAATCATAGCTCAGTTATGCTTTGAGTTTTAAAATGTTTGCTAATATTGGTTTCGTTTATGTGTGAACATGATGTTTGCGTGTTTGTGTGTGTTATGGCATGTATGTGGAGGTAAGAGGACAATTTTGAGTAGTCAGATCTTATATGGATTGAACTTAGGTCAAAAGGTTTGTGTGTCAAGCTCCTTTATCTACCAAGCCCTCCTGTTAGCCCACTTTTATAAAAGCATTTTGTCATATGGAATGATAGTCAAAATATTATTTTTAGAAGGCCATTTTATAAGGTACAGAGAGAAAAATCAAATTTTTATTCAAAATTTTATAGAAGAATTATACAAAAATTGATTATATTAATTTCTGAGTGATAAGAATAGATTTAAGGTTTTTGTGCTTGCTCATTTGTATTTTTCATAATGAACATGTACTCCTCATAAGTAAAAACTGATGGCCAGTAGACATTGAAGCATTCTGAGTAAGGAAGTCATTTTATCAGGATACTATAGAAACAATATCCTCATATTCTTAATAGTTCATTACCTTTAAAATAAATGCAAGCTGATTTGTGTACAAAATATTACCAAGGAGCATATCCATCAGAAAAGGATATCCGATGAGACTCATAAGAAGTATAAGCATACTGAAGAAACTTAGAAGAATATATTTTACACTGTACTCTTTCTTCCTTTATTGTCTATTTCTCATTATATGCAAGTCACCATATGTTTAAAAGGCTGCCCTTGAAGCTCTGTGCACTGACCTTCACAGATGAGCTGGACATTTCTCTTGTTAGCAGCAAGATTAATGCAGAAAGAAATCAGCTCCAAGTCAATTCGTTCATCTGAACATTCGAAGAGCATCTTCATTAACTAGCAAGAAACAAAGTTATATATTATTCAAAACACCAAAACAAAGCCCAGAAGTAGAAGAATTAAGTATTCTCTTAAATTATACATTGGAAATAAGGTAATCTAAATTTTATTACAAATTGGAAAGCTTTAACTGTTAAATAGCCACAGTGAGTAAATAGGTGGTAACAAATAACTAAATGGCCAGTATTAAATAGGAATTTCCAAGGAGTGTAGAGAATGTTAGGAAACATCAAGCAACACCTCAGCACATTAAGGAACTAAAAATATTGCCTGGAAGCTGGGCAGTCCAAATGAAGAAAACAGCTCATATAAAAGTGACAAAGGAGTAAGGAACACAACTGTTCTGAAGAACTGAAGGAAGCCAGGCACGGCTGATGAAAAAGGGGCTGAGAAGGATAGAGATAGATTCCGCAGCTCCTGTAACATGTTAAGGACTCTGGGATTCATCCTAAAGACACACCAAAATTACTTAATGTTTCTGAGGACAAGAGTCAGGAAATAAAGTATAAATCAGGACAAACTGTTTTGTAACACACATAGATTAGAGTCACATTTTATTTAAATTTATACAGAAAGATTACACAAAAATAAATAAATGAGTAAAAAACATATATGCGGAGGGAAAACTCAACTAAAATGATAGCTACCTGTGCCAGCTATGTTGTGCAATTGGGGTAGAAATAAAAGAACTGATTAGATATATATTTAGAGAAGAGAATCAAAGTGGGACTTAATAACTGACTAGATAGTGGGGCTAATGGAGGAAAGGAACCATAGATGACTCCTGGGATCCTGCACTGAGAATGTTAGGGATGGTGTTGCCAACATCTAGTGAAAATGTTGGAAGCTAAAAAGGGGAAAAAAGGAGGGTTTGGCATTGGTGGAGTTTAAGCTGCCAATGAATCTAACTACAGGTATTCAGTAAGAAGCTATAATCAAGGCCTAAGCCTATATCTTTATTGGATGTATGTTAGAAACTGCTACATATGGCTGATTTCTAAAGCTGCAGAAGATACTGAAACTTGTCCATCGATATAAAATGAGAAAAGAAAATCAGATAGACAGATATGAAGAGAGGGTTTGAGAAGTAACAAACAGAAGTCAGGAAAGAAGAGACAAGCTACGTGTGCTAACAGTGATTTGGTTATTACGTATATAAGCATGTGTTTCTTTGGGTGTGTATGCAGGTGCGTGGAGGTCACATGATAACCTTGTGGTTCCTTCTTCAGGTGCTGCCCATCTTGTCTCTTATTGGAACCTGGAATTCACAAGTTGCCTAGTCTGGCTGACCAGCATCTTCCCACAGCCTCCCTAGAGCTTGGACCATCACTCCAGGCCTTTTCTTTGTTAAAATATGGCTGCTGGGAATCAAAGTCGGGACTTTCTGAGTGTGTGGAAGACATTTTACTGACTGGCCTATCTCCCCAGCTCCATGCCAGTAGGTGTAAGTGAGCAGACCTACACAATTCAGAAAACACTCTTCTATTATGGGGAAATCAATAAGCTAAATTAGTACATATTAAGTAAAGATATTTTTGGTAAGTCAAAACTGCTTATAAGAGATAAAGATATGAACATATAAGTATTATAAGATAGATATAATAAAGATAAAACATTTGAAACATCCTAAGACATACAACCTAAATATTTCCATGTTGTATTTTAGGAAAATAGCTTTTAGAACCATACATTTTCATTAATAAGGTTTATACTATTTCTATTATATTTTTATTTTTTGAAATAAATTGCATATTTCCATCATTTCCTTCCCTTCCTTTAATTCTTTCCATGTACTCCACCCCCACCACAATACTCTCTCAAACTCATGGCCTCTTTTTTTTTTAAATTCTTATTTTGTATATAGTAAAGTGAATAAGTTTTTATTTTAGAATCTGGCCTGCAAGCTATGGTTTTAATTACTTTCTGTGTTAGCTCCAGATATCTACAAAAAGGACATATAGTCAATACAGTCAATATCAATAAACTTTTCTTGTGAGCAACCAATAGTTTGAGAACAAAATTAACGAAAAGCACTATTCTATTCCAATTGTCACGTACAACTCTAATAACATGGTGGTAATTTATATGCAGAAACTACATAATACTGGCATGTATCATGTCCTCCCCAGAGGGCAGGTCACAAACCACAAACGTGTCACTAACGAATCTCTTAGTAAAAGATCATTAACACATAGTAATGTTGTATTATAAAGAGACTCTAAGCCAAAAATAAAATTATCTTAATTTACTGGACATGTATTTAACAGATCTTCTGTCAGCCAATTAAAAAATAAACAAATTAGCAAAAATGCAGGCGATTATCCACTAATTAACATGAGTATATTTTCATAATATAATTAAAAATCTGTTACTGCTATATTCCTTTAGAACTTTTACTAATATAAAACTTTTTATAATGAAAATATATTACATTGAAGCAATGCTTTAAGAAGGTAAAATACTGTAATGAATATTTACTTCAAATTAGCCCTGAAGTATAAAAATTGCCCTTGAAAAACGAGGTTGCAGATGACATATTTAGAAGCTATGGATTAAAAAATAATTTCCTTGCTAAATCTCTTGTAGAAACAATCAGATATGTTTTTAAAATAATGTCTGGTTTGAAAAATTTATTATCCCATCTCCAAAACTGAGAGAAAATTTAAGTATGAGTGAAATGTATCCTAATAGAAAATCATTGCTTCATCATAATGAGAACACTTCCATTTTAAAGCACTCAAGTCTAAAACCAGCTTAATTCAAACTCCAAGATCCACAGTGCAGTTGTCTTTAATTTGATTGCTACCCATGGTACTTCAAACACAAGGGCAATTACTGACAACTAGGAAATATTAAAACTAGATTTGTTCTGTTTTAACTGTCTGTTTTCGTCTTTCACTAGTCTAAGAGGAAAGCACTAAAAGGTCTTCAGCCTGTGCAACGAAGAAGCAATAGTGTTCATCAGACAAGTCCCATATTGAGTATCAGATACCAAAGACCCAAGACTGAAATCACTGTGTCTAGACTCTCTGGCACCTGACTTCACTTATTTACCAGTGACCAGAGGCCAACCCCCACAGCTCTCTGTATTCTCATACACCTCCATCACCCTACCCCCCTACTCAAACATCTTTGAATGATTATGCCAGAACTGTGCATGCCGCAGGAATCTCTTCTGATTGGCTACTCCCTTGCTCTCCTGTTTGAAGTGATGCTCTGGTTTCTGAACTCAGCAGATAATGGCAGCAAGAGCAGAGAGGGCTGTCAGAAAGGACGTTTACCAGCATTCAGCTAAAAAGAAGCATGCAGATCAAAGTGGGGCCAAATAGGACAACTGTGGTGGAAAACATGTGGATCACTCTGACGACTCTTGCATGCTGTTCTAGGGCAAAATATTAAATAACACCATGACATCACTACCTAACCATGTACTTTGATTGGCCATTCTATTACCAATAAATACTTTTATAAGCATCTGGATGGCATTTGCACCTATTTAAACAAAACATGAAGCTCAGAGGTCTAAATAACAATGAACTGTTAATGTGTACTTTTAACTATTATTAGACTACAACCATTAACTCCTGGTTATCCAAATATTCTTACCTGAAACAATCCACCCACTGAGCCCATTAAGATCATATATAAAAAAGATGACCTGAACTCAAGTTTTGAGGAATAATAACAAATAGGGAAAGAAAAAGAGAACACATTGAATAATTACAGGCAATAAAGTACAAAGGAAGAAAAGTGATGCAATATTGAGTGAGATTATGAGGAACGCTGCATGCATATTCACCTATTCTGGACATTTAATGTTTTCAGAATGTGAACTCTAACCTAATTACAGGTTTATACTGTAAAACACTGTACAACACTGCACTATGAATGAGTCAGAAATGATGAGGAAGATTCACATTTTACAAGCCATACTTTTATTTGCAATCTAGACAGCACATACATATTATCTTATGTAATTAAGAATATAATCATATTAACTATTCTCTCTGATCACTAAAATAGATGTGAATCACTGCTGAGCCACTGCATTTCTGCCTTCAGAGTTACTATTGTCTTCTCTGAAAAATTCAAGTATAATACTTCAAGATCTTTATTTTTAATATCTAATGAAAAAATATCAGTAATTCAAAAAGAACAAAACTCCCATTGACCTGTGGACACTGCCACCATGATAGGGCTTTCTCTAATACACAGGTCAATTGGTGTGCTGCCCTCAGAAAGTTTAAAGTCCACTGGAAACACAAATGCTGCCCTGGACAGGAGTAGATTTCTAATTTCTGAAGGGTATATTCTATTTTCATTTAACTTTTGTTTTCCTTTCTATTATTCTTTTATTTTGCAATGAACAATGGTTGACAACAAAAGCATGTAAGCTTTTATCTAAGTATGCCCAAACTGGACAGTGTGGAATAAAATTTATAGGCCTTAAATGTACTTAAGTATAAATATATTCTAGACTACTACTTGGTTTTATTAAAATAACTAAAAGTTCCAATATAATATAATTTTGTATTCCTTCAATAATCAACATTTCAAAAAGATAAAAGAAGAGAATAAATAAAAACCTTAAAAACTGTCAAAATTTCATGATCTCCTAACAAAACTGGGAGCATGGGGGTGGGGGAAGGAAGGGAGGGTGGAAGGGGAGGAAGAGGGGGGAAAAGGAGGGGGAGGAGAATTTGAGGGAACTGGATGGTCGAGATGGGGGAAGGACAGAGCTGGAGATCAAGGAAAGAGATATATTGATTGAGGGAGCCATTATGGAGCTAGCAAGAAACCTAGCACTAAAGAAATTCCCAGGAATTCACAAGGATGACCCCAGTTAAGACCCTAAGCAATAGTGGGGGGGGGCAATCTGGCCTTGCCCTGTAAGCAGACTGATGAATATCTTAAATGTCACCATAAAACCTTCATCCAGCAACTGATGGAAACAGAGGCACAGATCTGCAGTGGAGCACTGGGCTGAGCTCCCAAAGTACAGTTGAAGAGATGGAGGAGTGAGAATATGAGCAAAGGGATCAAGACCATGATGGGGACACCCACTGAAACAGTCTACCTGAGCTAATGGGAGCTCACCAACTCCAGCTGGGCAGGGAAGGAATAAGCCTGGGACCAAACCAGACCCTCTGAATGTGGGTGACAGTTGTATGGCTGAGGCAGACTGCTGGGCCACTGGCAGTGGCACCAGGATTTATCTCTACTGCTTGTATTGGCTTTTTGGAACCCATTCTCTTTGGATGGATTCCTTGTTTAGCCTAGATATAGCAGGGAGGGCCTTGGTCCTTCCTCAAAGCAGTGTGTCTTACTGTCTCTGAGGAGTAGATAGTGAGCTGGTTGGAGTAGGCAGGGACGGAAAGAAGGGGAGGGAGTGGAAATGGAATTGGTATGTAAAATGTAAATAGAGAGTTTGCTTTTTAAAGAAAACAAAAAGAACTGCCAAAACTTGAATGGGTTTGGAGAATTTGCCTCATGAAATACAGGATGACAAATGTTTTAAAAATTCCATATTTTATTTTTGAGACTATACATTCTGTAAGAGTAGGATAACCCCAAATTTAATATTCAATGTAACAAGTTTTCCACCTCTTCCTGGTTTGTATTTCTCTCTTAATGCTAGCATTTTAAAAATATTTTAAAAATCTAAATCTGGGTAAAAAGTCTTTCTTTGAGAGTTTTTTTTGTTTGTTTTTGGCTGCTTTTCATCTAATATCCTGAAGTCAATAAAGGTCAGACACTGAAAGAGAAGGAGAAGGAACTCCTTTTGAAACTACAAAGCAGAAACCTCTGGAACCCTTTAAGCCAGGCTGCAGTGAACCACCTGTAATCTCCCCTGGACAGGGCTACTCTGTGACTGTAACATGCTGGACAGCTTGGTCACACTGCACAGGCTGACACAGGTCAGCACATGAGGATATGTCTTAATGAAAGGATGTGCTCTGCCTTCTGGGAAGGATGTCTATCCGCTACAAACACTCACAGGGACCCCCACAATGAAAGAGGAATGACCCTTTGGAAGAGCACCAGGTTTTAAATACATGTAAGGAAAACCTTAAAATCCTTGAAAACAGATTGTTAAATTCTGACTCACTGAGAGTGAATAGAGGGACAGTCAGAATAAGAAAAAGAGAAATCTGAGTCAGTTCTCTTAGAGAAACAAGGAGTTGTGCAGCAGTAGAGTTAAGAATGACTGTATTAAGTGTGATCCAGTCTTGTGCTCAAGTGTCCTCGCAGCCTTTTATTTTAGCTATATATCTTGTGAATTTTCTTTTGCTATTTTAGAAAACATTTCTATACAAATACAGTAAAAAGATCAATCATTGTTGTGAGCATCCAGGACTCACATTATTGGAGTTTCACTCACTGGTGACTAACGGACACAAGAGTGAGTCCATGAGTGTAAGGTCCCCGAGCCACTACATCTCCAGCCTTATATAATAGACTAAAAACAAGAATACTTCTTTGAGACCTACAGACCTAGCAGGAAATATATCACACAGATGTAGCAAAGAAAACCTGTAAGAACAGCACTATAAAACCAAAAGAATCTGGATAAGGCATTTTGCTATCACAGAATACAAAGTACTTCAAACTATCAACTATAAACAAGATAAAAAAAATGAAGAGGACAAACCTGGGAAGTATTTGTAACATGATAGTTAAAACACTGCAAAATCAATCTTATTCATCAATAATATGAATATGCCACCAGAAAACTGAATGAAAATTTATACTAGAATATAGATGCTAAACAGATGAACTATGTTTACCTTCACCAATACTCTGGAAATGCACATACATCAAAATTTTGAAGCACCTCATTTTTAGAGAAATACTTCATCATTATTGTTAAGGGTGAAATGGTGGCTGGAAATACAAGCATCTTTTTTTAGAAGATAACTGGGTCAATACGTACTCAGAGCTCATTCATTTTGACCTGGGTATCCATCTGTTATGAACTGCAGCTAAAGAAAACTCAGTGCATAAGCACACATGGCTGCAAAGGCATGGACAAACATTCAAGACTAACTTTATCATGTGCTTATATATGTTAATGCTGCTATGCGATAATCTGGGAAAATCTGAGGATATAATTTATTTGTAGTCAGTAAGCACAGTATTATATGATCATTAGAGACAGTTTATAATTTATTTAACTACATGAGTATACTTGATCTATTCAGTAAATAACTCCACGTATGAAAATGTTTTATGTGATATAATCTAATATATTATTACTTTCATAACATACAAGGGGGCTGGAGAGATGGCTCAGAGGATAGGAGCACAGAGTGCTCTTCCAGAGGACCTGGGTTTCATTCCCAGCACTTACATGATGGTTCACAACTGTTTTTTAACTCCAGTTCCAAGGGATTGGATACCTCCTTTTGGCCTCTGGGGGTTCTGTATACATGCAGTGCACAGACAAATATGTAGGCAAAATTCATACACATCAAAAGCAGATGGATCTCAAAAAATGAAGAGGAAAGGCTAAGAAAGTGTTAGTTATCACTGGGGTGTGGATAATTATTCTGCATTCGTTGCTGCTCTGACAGGCATCAAGCATTCTAGTGCTGCCACTAAGCTACACACCCAGGCCTAGTTCTATACTTCCAAAATTTCTTTTGAATTTTTTATTTATTATGCATATGATGCTCTGTTGGCATGTACAGGCCAGAAGAGGATGGCTGTGAGCCACCATGTGGTTGGTGGGAACTGAACTCAGAACCTCTAGAAGACCAGCCAGTGCTTTTAACCTCTGAGCCATCTCTCCAGCCCCCTTGTACGTTATGAAAGTAATAATATATTAAGCTATATCACATAAAACATTTTCATACATGGAGTATACTATTAGTATGAAGAAGTATTTTAAGGAATGGGAGATCTAAGAGACAACAGTGAAAGTACTGAAATTTCCTTTAAAAAAGATTTAATATTTTGTCCTTTTAACTAGGTCTTTGAGGATTTTGTACAATGTGTTTTAATCACAGTCACCTACTTCCCCCAACTCCTCTCAGGCCCACACCCCTTCCCTAGCCACATAACTTTGTGTTCTCTTTATTTTCATTCATCAGCTCCAATTGTGCTGCTCACTTGTTCTTCAATGCACAACCTTCTAGAGGAATACAGTCGACTATTGGGACAACATTTTCAGAGAAAAGTGGCTCTCTTCCAGCAGCTATCAATTGCTAATGGATCCCTGGCTAGGGACAGGACTTCATCTCTACCTTACCTCTCTGTAATGAGATCTGTTCTGGTTGAAATTGTACAGGGCTGTATATACTGTCATAGCTGTGAGTTCATATGTACACCTGCTCTGCTGGGCCTGCAGGACACTTCCCCAAAGTCATCCACTGCTTCTGACTACTAGTCTTCTCACCCCCGCTTCCACAGTGATCCCTGAGCCTTGAGGAGTGGAGATTCAACACAGATGTCCAATTTAGTGATGAGCGTATTTCTTAAATGCCTTTCTCACTTAAGCCTCTTACCTGTGGTATGCAGTCAGTATATGCAAACATTGATTTAAAGCGGTCATCCATGCTTATATGGTAAAGCACACACATTGCTATTTGTTTGTAGTTTTCATTGCCTGATCACAAAAAAAAATCATGGTTATAATGAAAAATGTCATATATGTATATATACCATACTCAAGTTAGTAAAGTTATATACTAAAAGCTTTTAAACTGCTAAATCAAATATTTAATATAACCTTGATCAGGAAAACATTTGGAGATCCTTATTCCAAATCTGAATTTTAAATCACACTTACATTAATTGGGAAGTATAAAGACAGATGTCTATTTTACATGATATAATTTTGGAAAAAATAATTCAATTTCTAGAAAGTTACTGTCCCCAGTAACCTAGTATAAAACAGATTGGGTCATTAGTCTCCCCTCTCTTACAAATGAATAAAAATACAAGATTAATTTGGTTGATTTGCAGTCACTAGGTAAAAGATACTGTAAACAAGTATATTTGAGTTCTAAGTATTGAAGCCTGGATCATCAGTGAATTGCTGAAACAAGTAGAATAACAGTTTAATCATGAACTGCTAAGATCACAAAATCATTACAGTCTGGGGAATGTCCTTGGAGTTCTGAGATAATAATATTCTGGGCTTGGGATTTCACTCAGTGTAGAGGGCTTGACCAGCATGTATAAGTGACTTAGTCTGATTCCAAGATTAGCATATATAGCAAGGCAATAATAACAATAGTGACTAACAGTAATCACGCATTAAGCTTTTAGCATGCAAAAGAGCCATACTTTAGACACATGGCACAACACTGAACCTTCAGAATCGTCTTCAGTTGACCTTATCATCCATCACATGAGGAAGCTCAAGTTTAGAGAAAGTAGATACTGATCATATAGCCTTGGAAACGTTGGGCAGAGATTTAAAACAGGCCTGTTTGCTCTCAAAATCTCTTCCCAGTTATAATAGTTTTAAACATTTTTATATCATAGGGAGGAAATTTTTTTTTACCACATAAGGTATTATCAGGTACCAAGAACTTTAAACACTATTAGATGATCAAATAAAATTATTTCTCAAATAGAATTCTTTTAAATTGAGAAAACATATCTTGTAAAATTGGTTGATTTTTAGCAACTGTGACAAGGGTCATATTATTTCCAACTCTTCCAGGAAGCCATGGCAGGAAGATCACAAATTCAATTCTTGGCCTACATAGTTGAGTTCAAGGCCAGCCTGAAAATTTAATAAGACCTTGTTCAATTTAAACAAACAAACATAAAAAAGTAGGCCTGAAAGTGTAGTCCCTTGGTAGAATGCCTGATTAGCATGTGTACAAGCCCCAGTCCAATTTCTAGTTATGCCAAAACAATTAAACCAGAAAGAAAAATAATTCCAAACCAGATTAATATATATTACGTGCTTTAAATATGAAAAGATGAGTAAATATTTTTACCTTGAATAAGACTATGAATTAATAATTCAAATGCTTAGAACAGAATGCATGTGGGAAAGAAAAGTATTTTGTACCTGAAATATTTATTTTTCTTTATAACATTATAAGAAGTTGAAATCTGACTGTGGGAGAGAGTGTAATTTGTGTTGTTGTTTTCAGACAGGGTTTTCTTTGCAGCCAAGGATGTCCAGGCTGTCAGGTCATGTCATGTCATGTCACAGAGATCCATCTGCCTCGCTCTCCCAGTGCTGGGATTAAAGGCACATGCTACCACATCAAGCTAGTTTGGATTATTTTAAGGTAAATTTCAGATCTCTTATTGGAAAGTGAGAAGAGTTGAAGACCTTGAAAAACGAGTGGTATGAATAAAGAACATCATCTTAAAGGCACAGTTAGGAAACATTAATGGAGGAGGAAGTAGTATTTAAAATCTTAAGATGGAGGCCAGTAATTCAATGGCTATACAAAACATAGTATTTATAACTAATATTTATTTGAGAGCATGAATTATATTTGGAGAGAAGTATGTGTAAAATTTGTGACATTCTTCCAAATAATATAAAAGCAGGCATTTCTGCTGCCAGCAATTTGAGACCACAGCAAACTATAATTCATAGATTTTAAGAATCGTATTTTATATTTTGACATTTAATGATGCTTACCTGCCACAGAAAATGTTTACATGGGTTTTATGGTATATATGTGCAAAGGAAACCCATTTTAAATCCTGTTTCCTCTGAAGACAGGGATCTCTTAGGTTAGCACCTAGCCTAAGGGACTGAGCAATTACAGCATCTTTTAAACTAGACCACAGGGGAACTCTCATACTCTGTAAAGGCCACCATCTCTAGTTTTCCAGTTATTTTCTACAAGAAACATGGGCCGGATGGTATAATTTTCTCATCAGGATTCTTGAGTTGTAAACTCCACCTAACCTGGTACAGCCCTTCTATATACATGGCAATTCTTCCAAACAGACACTCCTTTAAGAGTTATTTGTAGCAATTTTCCCTAATGGCATCACAAGCAAAAACAGGCTTCTAGCTATTGGTATGTTGGTGTGATGCTCAGGGCTCTGCGAATTTTGAGCACAGCAGAGGACAGATGGAATATTTTGAGAAGTATGTCTTAATAACTGGATGTGAATTAGCCAAATCTTTTCAAGCAATAAGGGTAGGTTTGAAAAAAAATAGCCCAGGTATTATGATTCCTATGGTATTTATGGCTATAAACATGAATCATGATAAGTTCACTGGCTATTAAATGCAGAGGGTATAAGCACTTTGATCGGATTTCCTCAGAAATCACTGTTAACTAGCTGAGTCATTATTTGAATGTGTTACTGAGTTATCTTAGTATTTGAGCAGCCATTCTCCCTCAAACTGTTCACTTCTAGGTGAACAGTGTTGTTAATACCTTAACAAACAGGTCATTAACTCCAGTAATGGTTTTGTGGGAATTGCTGCACTCACAAAGTATAGTCAAGAGTTTATAAGAAGTATTGCCCCACCTCAACGTTCTTTTTAAAGAAATTTACAGCTGTAGCTCAGCTGGAGCAAGTTTTCTGGGCCACGCTCACAATTGATTTTCTGCCAACTAAAGAGAAAAACACATGCTGATCAGTTTTGAGTTTTAAAATGTCTTCATTTGTTTATCACTGAAGTGATCAGTAGCAACACCACTCAGTCACTAATCTTATAAGACACTGGAGATTTTCCACTCACAGATCACTCAGGCAGAAATTTGAGCTTTGAACATTAGAATACAAACCCAAATGTCTGCTCTTGTGACAGACCCAGTTCTACACCGCAGAAGAGAGTGAGAATACACATTATGAGCCATGTTATTAGCCAGACTCTCATTCCCTTCTATACCCCATGTCATCTTTGTTCAAAGCAGAACACTCCAAGCAAAGAAAAATAGGAACAGAAGCACATACAGCTCAGCATTAGGTGATATTTTATCCTGAAAATGCTCTATGAATACAGCATGCTGAAAACGTCTAAGATTAAAACAGCATTAGAGCTCTTAATGCCTATATATAGTATAAAGTAAATGCCACAGGCTAACAGCCTCTCAGAAATTATCTGCAGCAATTATTGAATACACTTATCTTCTATATCAAAATATACTAAAACACATTTAAGATTATCTTTAATTAAAAATTATTTTCTGGTATTGGGGATGGAATCTAGGTCCTCAGGCATGCTGGATTAGCACTTTACCAATGAGTCATATCTTCAGTTCCAGAACATCTTTGTATTTCCATATAATTTACTCTAAATTTATTACAGTAAATATATAAAGATTAAGATTAAGTAGAATTGGTTTAAATTGGAATTTGGAGAAACTAATTTTTAAGACTGCACCTCTATTGGCTGCTCCTTTATTTTACAATAGACTTATTGACAGCAGATATATAAGGACTTGAACAGATACAACACAATAGTTTTAAAACGAGTTAAGTGGGAAAAAGCAAAAACATCTCTATGTTCCAATGATCAGTACAAAAGTCCAGCAAGAGTTTTGTGGTGAAACTGCTGTATTCAGTTACTTATCACAATGAGAAGCAAAACTGAAAATCTATCATTAAACTAAATACTAATTTAATTATACATTAATGACTGTTTCAAGTACTCTAATATTCAAAACTGATAAATTTTCATTCTTTTAAATATGTTCAACTAGTCATTTTCAACAGGTCTTCAATAGTTTATTGCCTTGTTTATAAATTTTTATTGTGCCCCGAGATTACTATAGCAACTTGTTTGTAATAAACCTTACAATATGGCTGACTTCAGATACAAATGACATAGACCAAAATAAAGCCCTTAACAAGGACTGATTTCCAGCTCAGAGTCCACACTACCCACTTAATGTGCTTTGGCCAAATTTCACCATGTAGGATGGAGACACCCCAGGCAATATTCACACACACAGTATTAGAACCAGCTGGTGATAGAAGAATCTTAGGAAAAAAGGCTCCTCGATTTAATTGGGAAAACAGGAGGAAGCATAAATTTTACTGCCATTAATAACTTCAAGCATCGTGATATGGTTCTACCCCAGCCTGAAGGGGACATGTGCTTTTTGTTAAAGTGTTTGCCACATCTGACCCCTATTGGTTGCTCACTTGATCAGGTAAGAAAATATAGGTTTATTTACAGGATAAATGAGGCCTATTAAAATTGAACAATGCAGTAGTCTATGAGGAGCTAGGTTCTGAAACAGATGTGTGAAATTCCCTAACAGCTTGGCAATAATAATAATAAGGCAAAACCAAGTTACTCTTTTTTTCTTTCTAAATTGCCTTTAATTTTCTTAAAGAAAAATATCATAAAAGCAAACTAGTCTCAAATAACTAGGTTGGAAAAACATTAATCTGACCATTTCTAGTTTTTAATAAGCCTAAAAGGCCACTCCCAAGGCACTGCTGCTCTTTCACAAAATAGACAAATTTCATTCATTCATTTATGAAGTTGCTGGTAAATTAAAAATTAAACACACACACACACAAATTTAACCTGGTGAGAGAACGTTAAAGATGGCTGGAACACAACTTTGCCAGCTTTCTTTAAGGCATATATATGAGAGAATGGACATAAGAAATAACTTTTGGTGTCTATGTGGTCAATGTTTACACCATAACAGTGCCTTCTGGTGATCTCCAACAATAAGGGGAACCAGGATTGTGTAAACCAGAATAGTCAAACATCTATCACTTAACTCTTGACCTGGATTAACTCCCTTCATGCTGATGACATTTTTCTACAACCCAAGAAGATGCTCTGAATCCCAGAACATTAAACACAATCCAGGAAAAATAAACCAGGCAGTGCTGTCACCCTCAAACTCATGTTTGAGTCTGATCATAGAGCAAGAACCACTGTATCAGTTAAAACCCCTGATAATGTCTGTCCATGAAGACTATGATCTGACACCACTCTCACTGAAACTGTGCAGTAGGCTCAACAGAAGCTTTGGAACCTAGGACCCAATAAAGTTAGTTCATGCACAAACTAACCAAATAACTACCTAGTTACACTTTAAACTTTGAAAAACCAAGGTTTGTGCAGATAGAAATTTGATTCAAGACTTAAATTTTGAAGAAAAAGAGAGGGGCAAGAACAGTCATTTTTTTCTGGGTGCAATGGCAGAGTCTGTAATGCAACAATTAGAGGTCTGTGGCAGGAGGCCAAGTCTAGGCAGAAAGCAATACCCAATCTTAAGAAAGGAAGGAGGGAAGGAAGGGAGGAAAGAAGGAAAGAAGACAGAGAGAGAAAACATACATGTGTATGTAAAATAGGTTAAAAGCTTCATGCAAATAGCATTGAATGCCACACCTGGACCAGAGACAGTGCGGCCCTCATGATTAAAGGAGAAAATGTTTGAGTTAATTTTTTTTAAGTTAACTTACCTATAGGTTCATAAATATGTGAAAATGCTTAATAAATGCTAGTCTCAAATTACATAAAATATGAATCGAATTCTTCACTTTTAAGAGAAACATTCTAATTTTTGCTTATAAATGAGTTAATGGCTATCCTGGACATTAGTTAAGCACTGTAACTTCTAAATAATTATATTTATTTTTAACCATGTGTCTCTGTGGAGTTATACACAGAAAAGTGCAGGTGCCCCAGAGCCAGAGTCATCTGATCCCTGGGAGCTGGTGTTATGAGCATATGTGAGCCACCTGACATGGGACTAGGAATAGAACTTGGGTTCTTTGCAAGAACAGTATGTGCTCTTAACCCCTCTAGCCATAAATAAAGGACATTGAGCCTATAATTCGTGATCCTAGAGAAGCTAAATAAGGTGAATCCAAAGAAAAACATATAGTTATCC